>ML285263.1:0-29438 GCA_005239495.1 Nicotiana undulata
CCAAAGTAGTACCCTATTGTTGAGGATAGGACTTGCATAAATTGCACTAAACAACCACTTAAATTGAAGGGGACGTACCTGGATATGGCAGTGTATTTCCTGCGGCGTAGTTGCCACTGGTTCGATTGTTAGGACTGCACTAAGACATAAAATAACTATTCCTCCAGATTAGCCTTGCGCTGGTACTTGTATCATCTCATTGAAGTTAAAAATCCTCTTTTAGAGTTTGATGGTCGTCACAGTGTGTTTCTAGCAAAACAACCAAGGCTGGACGATTGTAATCTAACAAAGACCGGAAATTTCTTCGAAACTCAGGTGACTGAGCTCCACGGCAGTTCCATATGATAAAATTCATGTTACTGTTGGTATTGTCAATCCACTGACTCCTTCTTGCATTCCGTAGTGTACTTGCACTCCTCGTCTCCTCTGGACGTAGACGCAGTTTAGGTAGGAATAACATGGCATATTTCCCTACTTCTGGATTGGTGGTGGGGCGTAGACGAAATGAAACTGTGAGCAGAGTTGCTGGACACCTTACGTAAATTTTCCTTTCGAATTCCTCCTTCTGCACAAAGACTTTGATGCCGTCGAGCCATGCATGCACCGGTCTTGTTTCCCTGTTGTACACTACTGCCTCCTCTAATTCTTCCCGAAATGCTGCATGTTGTGGTGGTTGGTTGTGGGTATGTGGTGGTGAGTGTTGAGGGGAAGGGTTCGGTGTTCGTGTCTCTAGTGGAAACGTGTATGACTGGATCCATGGTGTTGCTGTCGATGGAGCTGGATAGAAAGGCATTTGAATTAGATCGTGGTAGAGATGCGTGGGGTCCCAAATTGGAGCTGACAGTGGTAACGCCTGGTAGGGTGCTAGGAATGGTGCTTGCATCATCGACCAGTGGTATCTACTGTAGAGTTCCGTTCTTAGAGCCATCCCTTCCGCCACTATCTGTGCTAAATCCCTGGGATTGTTGATGAGTATCGTAACTTCCTGATTTTGTACTTCCATTGTAAAGGTTAGTGCATGATTTTGAAGCCCCACCTCCAACCAAGATGCAGGATTTATCGGGGCTTGAGGTGTTTGAGCTGAGTAAATCATTGTATTGGGTTCCAGTAGAAGATGTGATGGTGGGTATGTATTTGGTGAGGGATTGTGCTGGAGGTGATGGGCAGTCCGGCTTGGTCGTTGTGTCCTCCTTCTCAAGTAATTGAAGCTGGTGGGAAGCATTGTGTGGGGATGTTTGAGTATTTGGTTGTGGACAGTGATGATGGGAAATTAAGTTTGGTTGGTTTTGATGCTGCATGGAGCTCGTTTTTGTCATGTATGGTGGAGTTGAGAAGTTAACGGAATTAGAGGGAGTTGATGGAGTGTTGAGAGGTGAGTGTATTAATGGTGAAACATCATTGCTATGTGGAATAGGGAACAAATTTAATGAAGAGGATGTGGGTGTGCCGCCGGCGTTTGTGAGTGGTGGGAGTGGTAATTGAATGGAGGTCATGCAAGATTTTGTAGGAGAAATGATGGCTGGGGCAGTGTGTAATTGGAGATGGAGTGCTTCTATAGGAGATAAGGAAATGTTGCTTGTAGCATGTGCTATATTAGATAATTGTGTGTGGGTTGAGTTAGACTCAACCGAGTGGAAAAGTGAGGGTAGTGGTACTTGAGTAGTCATCATGTTAGTTAGGCATGTTTCTTTTGTTGTTTGTGAATGTGTGCTATCAGAGTGAGGCATTAAATTTGTGATAGGGGTAAACCGGTTTGTAGTAGTAAGGGGTATTAATGGTGAATGTTGTGTTTTAGGATAGAGACAAGTGGTCAAAGGTTTTGTAGGGTGATGATGAGTAGTAGTAGATGCATTTGTGCCGTGTAAGTGAGCTTGTCTAGTGTTGGTAGTTTTATGAGATTGTTTATTGTCACTATTGTAGTTAGTGCTAATGAACTTATTATTATTATTGAACTTTTTTCGAGGAAAATTTACTACATGCCATTCATCTATCTGCTTGGTAGGAGAGTGGATTAGATTAGTATTGTCAATTAAGGGTGGTGAGGGGGTTTCATTTTTGCTAAAAATACATAACTTGTGATTATGTCCTAATCGACCACACTTAATACATAGCAAGTTTAAACTTTCATAGAGAATTGTTTGCTTATGGTTTCCTATGTAGACATGGGATCTCAATGGTTGATCTAGTGGAACTTCCACACAAAGGCGTGCNTCACACAAAGGCATGCATATCTTCCTTGTGTAGTTGAGGAGGTGCAAGTGTCAATGTTTAATAATTTCCCTATCTTATTACCCAGTTTTTGTAAGATTTGTAGATCGTAAAATTCAGTGGGTAATTCCGGTAGGCGCAACCAAATTGCTGAGGATGTAATATTCGTGGAGGAAGCCATGAACTTAGGTTCCCATTGTCTTACAGAGATAAAATGGTTTAGAACGAACCAGGGTCCATCTTGTAAGGCATGAATCTTATTCTCCTCTTTTTGAAACTTGAAGAGGAAGAAATCAGAGCCTAAATCAATTAATGGAAGATTTTCAGCGGGCTTCCAAAGATCATATAGTTTTTGCCGAAGAAGCTGGTGTCCTATGCGACGCCCATATACTTTGACAATTACTGCATGTTGCCATGGCCGGTAGATTCTACTCTTGTCTTCAGTTGAAAGTGGAATAAATAGACCAGGGTCGGTGGGAGCCTCAGTTTCATCTAGCAGAGTTGATGAATAAAAATATAATGTTGTAGGATCATATGATAAGGAACTAGAGTTGGAAAGAAGTGACCCTAAGTAGGAGTTTGGAATAGTTCCAGTGGTGGTGGTGCTGTGTAAGGAAGTTTTTGGATGAAAACCTTGACTGTCAATATTCATGGAGGTGGTAGATGAAGGTAAGGAGGGTGATATTCAATCTCGCACTATCTATTTATGTTTGTGTCTATATGGCCATATGTACTTTGTGTGCAATAATGAGTAATACGTAATTGTCACGATACAACCTTCCTTCCGTGAGAGGTCGCGATGGGACCTAGTCTTTACGACTAAGTAAGCCTAACATTTTTACGGAAATAGCAACAAAAATGTAAACATAAATCTAAACCACTAACAGCAACAGTAAGGAAATAATTGATAGGAATGTCGCTCGGAATATACAATAACAACTCTCAAAAATACATACAGAGTTTTCCTAAGACTCAGTACATCATAAGTCACAAGCTTCTAAGAATTTACGAATTATTCTATACATCAGTTTTTAAAAGTAGTAGAGGAAGAACTACACAAGAGATAGAGGGGGACTCCTAGATCTGCGGACGCGACAGATGTACCTTGAAGTCTCCGAAGCAGCAGCAGGTGCACGACTAATAACGAGGATGGAAATATGTACCTGGATTTGCACACGAAAACATGTGCAGAAGAGTAGCATGAGTACACCACCATGATACCCAGTAAGTATCAAGCCTAACCTCGATCGAGTAGTGACGAAGTTAGGTCAGACCCACTAGTCAATAATGAATAAGGCAGGAAATATACATAATAATAATGGACTGGAATTTAACAAAAGGAAACGCAACAAACAATAGAACAACACACATGTTAAACAGCGGGGAACTACCGAGATACCGTCTCGTAGTCCAAAAATAAATATGCAGGAAAAACTCCCGAGGTACCGCCTCGTAGTCTCAAAAGAAAATGTGCAAGAGAATCTCCCGAGGTACCGTCCTGAAGTCCCAAAAGTAAATATGCAGGGGGCTCCCGAGATACCATCCCATAGTCCCAAAGTAAATACGCAGCTCAGACAAAATGAAGATAACAATTACAGCAAGAAAATTGACAATTTAAACTAAGTACAAGTCAAGAAAAGAAGCAGGAATCCACTAAGCATGCTGCAAAGAGTTCATATAAGCAATTAAGACACGTAGACGTGTTATTCTAGGCTAACATGATAACTACACATGCTAGTATACTCGGTTAAGATGAAAACGGAGTATTTCTCAGTAAATATCAGGATTTTCAACAAATAGCACGTGTACGTAGTCGTCACCTCACGTGCACGACGCTCACATATCATAACAACACCAAATCCTAAGAGATTTCCCTCACACAAGGTTAGGCAAGCCACTTACCTCAAACCAAGCTCAATTAATCGGTAGCAATGCTTTTCCCACGAATATACGACTCCGAATAACCCAAATCTAGCCAAATCAATTACATACCATAAATATATCTATAAGAAACTAATACAATTAATGAAATCTAAACTGAAGACATAAATTAGGAAATCGACCCAAAAAGCCTCTTCGGGCCCACGCCTCGAAATCGTGTAAAAGTCACAAAAAATGAACATTCATTCACTCACGAGTCCAACCATACAAAAATTACTCGAATCCGACCTCAAACCGGCTTTCAAAACTCTAAAATTTTCCAACTCAAATACCTAATTAGATGATGAAAATAGCAATAGATTCAAGAGATATAGTACAATCCAGGTTAGAATCACTTATCTCAACAATCTCCTTGAAGAATCCTCGAAAAATCGCCTCACAACGAGATCTCAAGTCCCAAAATTGAAAATGGGAATCAAACCCTCGGGCTTGATCTTTTCTGCCATGTTATTCCGCATCTGCGGACCTACTATCGCACCTGCGACACCGCACTTGCGAAAATTCCATCGCAGGTGCAGATTCCACTTAAAGCCAAGAGTCCTCTTTTGCGATCATGTGGTCGCACCTTCGGACCCATGTCCGCTTCTGCGATAACCTCCCCAGCCAGCCTTTGCTTCTGCGATCGCTTCTCCGCATGAGCGGCTCCACTTCTGCGGTCACATTGTCGCACCTACGACCACTTGCTACCCACCGCATCTGTGAGCTACCCTCCGCACATGCGGACACCAGAAGACCAGAAAACTCAGCAATTGCAAAGTCCAAATTAAACTTGTTAAGCACCCGAAACACACCTGAGGCCCCCGGGACCTCAACCAAACATACCAACCAGTCCAAAGACACCTTACGAACTTAGTCAAGACCTCGAATCACATCAAACAATGCTAAAAACATGAATCACTCTCCGATTCAAACTTAATGAACTTGAAACTTTCAATTTCTACAACTGATGCCGAAATCTATCAAACCACGTCTGATTGACCCCAAATTTTGCACACAAGTTATATTCAACTTACGGACCTACTCCAACTTCCGAAATCGGAATCTGTCTCCGATATCAAAAAGTCTGCTAGCGGTCGAAATCTCCAAAAAATCGACTTTCGCCATTTCAAGCTTAAATAAGCTACAGACCTCCAAAACATAATCTGAACACGCCCATAGGCCCAAAATCACCCAACGGAGCTAACGGAACCGACAGAACTTTATTTTGGAGTCGTCTTCACACAGTTCCAACTACTGTCAAAATCCTAAGCTAGCGTTTGGCCATGAGTTCCCAAATGTTTTTGAAAAATCTGATTTGGGTGAAGTTTGGTGTGAAGATGAAAATGTGTTTGGACATATTTTGGAAAAACATGTATAAAATTCCCAAGTTTTGGGATTTTGGCCCAAAATCACCAATTTTGGTGGATTTGGGATTTGGGATTTTGCTAAAATATGGATAAAATCTATGGCTAAACATGTACTTGACAAATAATTCTCAAATATATCTTGGAAAAATCTATGCACAAACTTAGTTGACTTAAGCTTCCGTTTTAGGGACTAAGTGTCCAAAAACACTCCAAAACCACAACCAACACCTCCCGGCAAGACACATAAGCAGAAAAAGATACCGGGGAAGCATTAAATAGGGGATCGGGACTATAACTCTCAAAACGACCAGCCATATCGTTACAGTAATATAGAGAAAAGGGATTGTCTTGGAATAAAGAAATTATACTGTATTCTCTTTCACATATATACTCTTCTTGTAAAATAATATGCATGATCCAAAATTATAGCAACTACAGCAAGTCGTCTTCTGTTTCCAGTGGCACTCAAAATAAGGCAATTCGTTGTTGTAACTTTCTAAAATGATAATTATAGAAACTCATTATTATAAATTCCCTATCAAATAATTCTTGAAGCAATTATGACAAACGATTGATATTGCAGCCACCATCATCAGACATAATTTGTTGTTATACTATTCGAATTTGAGTAACTTTACACTGTTAAACATTTGATATAATATTCCTTCTTGTCGTTTAGAAGTGGTCTTGTTTTTGCCCTTAATGGAGACCCATAAAGATTTGGACACGTTGAGTCCATTCATTTTAAGATGAATTTGTATTATGGCAAGGGCAAAGAAGAGATCATTTGCTACTGCTAATTAAAGATTTAAATGGACTAATAGTGTAACGAAAAAATAAAATTGAGTAATTCCGGATAGTGGGATCGAAAATAAATTAAACAAGGCGTCATGTGAAAGCTGATAATTTGCAAACTATATTAAAAGAAATATATTATTCTAATATGGTTTTGGCCGATTAGACTACATATGAGAAGCTAATATAAAACATAAAATTCTAGTGAGAGAATAATCTCCCCCTAAACAAAATTCTCTTAGGAGCTACATTGTAAATGATGTATATTGTATATGAAGGAGGAATCCTCAATTTATAGAGGTCCACAGCCTTTTTCCTACAAGAAAGAGATCTGTCAAACATGAAAGAGAGATATATTTTCCATTTAGGAAAAATACAATCGATTATGGTAATACTTTGACATCCCTTTAAGAGAAAAGTAAAACGCAAATATAATAAAAAAATCAGGGCAGAAACCCTAACATATAGTACAAGGGCAAATTTGGACATTTCCCTTAAATGACATTTTTTTAAATTAAAAAAAATAGAAGCATTTTGTTTTTCAAATATACCCTACGGTTCTGATTAAATGAAACTTAAAGAAAAAAAGAGAAAGCTAGTTTATGCAAATACTTTTACAATTAAGATTATTGAATATCTTTCTTTTACAAAAATATTAGAAGACTGATAATATAGATTAGAGAAATGAGCCAAAGGTGAGCCAAAGGTGTAACGGCAGTGACATGAAATGAGCATTTTTTTAACGAATGACATGGATAGACTATTTCTGAAAATTGAATACCATTTTTAGGCATTTTCCGTTTATTAAATTTTATTTCTTTGAGTCACAAGTCCTTCAATCATCCTGTTTTTGGTTTGCGTGCCTTTTTCTTTAAATAGAATATATATTTGATTTGGAACGAGATACTTTTCAAATTAAGAGAACAGATAAGTGCAAAAATCCAAGTACTATTAAATCACTTACCATGTGTACGTGAAATCGAAATAGTAAAAACAAATATAAATACGATCGAAAGTTAACTATATAGGATCAACAATCATCACGCACATACATCTTTATTTTACAACTTAAAATCTTAACTTTAATATTATATTTATGCAATTTTTAGAAAGAAAGTGCACGCGAATGTCGTTCGCTTTTTTTACCCTCAGTAAATGCACTTTATAATGGATAAAATTATAAACACAAACAAATGAAATTAGAAAAGGAAGGAAAAATTAAGAAGAAGTAGGAAAGTCAAACTTTTAGGTAAACTTTTCGTAGGTTAGAAAAAGGAAAAAGAATAAGACAATAAGTAGGAGATCCATTATTTAATATCACTATTTAATATGCTATTAAAGAGGTCAATTTTTCTGTAGTTAAAAGTAAACTTTCTAACAATTATTTTGTTCACAGAATTTTGTAATAATAAACGTCTTTTAAGATTTTTGTAGTGCCAAAAGTTCTTGTGATTTTCACGTACTGATCAAGCTACCAATTCAAGTTTATATATATATTGCCCAAAAAACTTTTGGAGTAGCGCATGTGCAGTCGTTATCACTTGCAATGGGAATGGAATGTTTATAATAATAATTAATATAACAAAGTATCTGAAGCAGATATCCAACATTCCATTTGCAAATAAAGTATCAGAGGGTTTAATTACAAAAAGTAGTTGGGTGAATGTGGTTGAGTAAAAACTTTCTTGCAAGGCAGCATTTGGTATTAAAAAATATAGTACCAAAAAGAAGAATGCGAGAAGTTCGCATTCTCCAAATTTAACCAAGGAATGTATGATTAAGGAGGAGAAAACGAACGTAAGCTTGTAGATTTTGCCTATCGGAGATTGAAGAATCTACGAAAGAATGTCTACAGTAAAAGAAAGTTCGTTATCGAAAGAAATAGCGATCTCGTCTTGCTTGTTACGAGATAGAAACTTCTGAAACATAAAGTAACAAGACCATAACCTCGTGCCCCAACCTTAAAGGATTTCACAACAGAGTAGGGAAATCTACACAAGACATAAATAAGGTGTCCTCTTTCCAGTCCCAAATACTGGCTTCAGAGGCGAAGCTACATTCTCATAGACCACCATTCGTCGAAAAACTACATTGTGTATACAGATAAAATATTAAATTTTAGAGTTATATAATATAGTATTACCCTCCGTTATACTATTGGATCAAAAGAACCCTTGTCATCTTACAATTCAAACACATATACCCCTAACTTGCCGAATTGGACACTTAGCACACCAAGGCTGTTAGTCCATTTGGTCTTGATTAAGACCCGACTTACCCCATTACCCAGTACCCGATCCATTAAATTTGACCTGCCAAATACAGATTACTCTTTTCGTTCAAGAAATCAGAGAGGCCCATTTTGTCTTCTTCAAAGTTCTTTAAATCCTTATAATGGTGTTTTCTAGTTTCTTAAGCAAATCAATATTTCAATGTTGTAATCACAATTATAAACTCAAAACAGTAACAATAAATGAATTTTACCAATATATCTCGACTTCATTTTTAGATCTAGATTCAAAACCAAAGCTTCAACATGTCATAAATGGTGAGTTTCGACTTTTGCCATCAACTTCTTCCAACAAACAACAATATAATTCAGATCTAAGCACAAACAATACAAAATCAGATTTCAATAATATAAACCCCAAGTCAGTCATTGAACCAAAGGACCCATTCGAACCCATACTTAGAAATGAGCTTCGAAACCCTTCAATGTAGTTGCAGCTTTCCAATTCTTCAAATCAAAACACTGATGTACCATTTCAAAAAGGTTTAAGCTCTGTTCCATTAGCTTCAATCGATTCCAACACAAAATGCATTAGATTTCTTTTCTAATGAATGAGAGATAGAGAAAGAACAACAGATTAGAATGTTTATCTGAACTCAATCTCTTCTGGGTACTAGGTAATAGGGCGGGGCGGGTCTAATTTATGACCAAGGGGACCAACAACCTTAGATGCGTGCCAAGTGTCCAGCCCGTCAACTTTGGGGTATATTTGTTTGAATAGTTAGACGGTAGGGGTTCTTTTGATCCAATAGTATAACGGAGAATAATGTTAAACAACTTCTAATAGTAGAGGGATATATATTGAACACCCTTTGTCCGGGAATTCTTTTCGCTTCTTTCAAGTTTGAATACCTTTGAAGAAATTCCTGGCTTCGACATTGACTGGCTTCCTCATGCTTTTAAAGACGGAGTAACACAACCTTTCATAAATTAAAACTTCCGATAACGCGATTAAGAAGCCATAAACAACTCCTGCAGATATCAATTACCAAGAAAAATTGATAATCTTATTACTTTGTCTATATACCCTTCAAGGCATTGTTCAACGAGCGATCACAGAGACAAACCGGAGACGCATAAAATCATCTTGCATAGTACTGTCTATAATTGGACAACTAGATCCATTGCTTAGCAGTAAACTGAGGACTTCATATTTTTTAACTTCTGATAAAGAAGAAAGGACTTCTTCTAGCTATGCAATTTTCTAAACATAAGTTCATATCAGAGAGTATTGGACTGAAATGACCTTAAGATGAACTGGCAGCGGAGATTCATATAGCCGACCCCGACTTGCTTGGAACTGAGGCATAATTATTGTCGGTGTAAGCTCATATCAGAAGATATCATCATCAACAACAATAACAACAAAAAACAACAACAACAACAACAACAACAACAACAACAACATACTCAGTATAATCCCACATTGCCGGGGGAGGGCAAAGTATACGCAGAGCTTACCCTACCTTGTGAAAATAGAGACGATGTTTCCAGGGGACTCTGAAGGTATCATCATTGTATGATATAATTTCAGAGATTTTTCTTCATTATTTCGATATGCTAGTTTTATATTAATGGCTCTTCAATACAAGCATTGAGCTCTTGTCAGCTTTCAAGTGAAATTATATCAGAAGAAGATTGATACCTCAGTTAATCCTTCACAACTTTAACAACTAAACCTGTGGGAGACTCAACAGTTTTGAGATGGCCCGAACCTAGCAAATCTCTGAGATGAAATCTCATATCAAGTGGAGAGAGTCGAAGGCGCTTCTTTTCCAGAGAAGCCATTGCCATCTCTTTGTACTTTCTACGGTTGAGAAAAGACATAAGCTCCTTTCTTCCCTGAGATAAATTGCAAAATGCTAGTATCATATTGGACACTTACCGAAAAATGTTCGCATAGAACGCTCGGTGTTAAGGAAATCATTTTCCATGGAAAATATTTTCTTGAAAATATTTTTTAAGTGTTTAGTCGTTAAGTGAAAAATATTTTCCGAAAAAATAATATTAGCAAATCTGAGAGCATTTTGATAATATTAATAATGACTTCAAGGTGATAGTTCAAGTAATATGAAGTTAAAAGTTAAGATAGTTGTATGGAAAATAACTTCCATCATAAGTGAGGGAAATCATTTTCCCCATTTTGATGGAAGTTGTTTTTTCTTTTCCTGAAAAATTACTTCATGAAAATGACGAAAAAAATGACTTGTCATATCAAACACACCTGCACAGACAATCATGAATCTACATTCAAAATGGGAAGGAAAGAGGGCCATGTCAAACCTGTGATAGGCCCTTGAGAACTGATCCAATATTTGGAATCGCAAACCAGTACATGTTCGGATCAATAAGTTGCCGCGTCTTGGAGGAAATACAAGGAAAAACAAGAACAGAGACAGCATGAGAAAGGAATTGAATTAAAATTGGGATAGTAAGACATACCACTTCAATGTAAGATTAGATTATGCCAAATATAATTCTTTCAATTCAACAATTCTAACCCAATTAGAATCCTTCACAGAAATTAGTGGCCTCTTATTACTTACATTACATTCATAACTACGACAAACTGATTTAAGGTTCATCCTAGAGAATTTTTATTGGCACCAACAGGAGTCTTCAATTATCATAAGAATCAGAACAGGCATTCTAATTCCGCTGTTCTAGAAAACAAGTCACTATTTTGGATGCTGCAGCCTTAAGGGTATAATATAACAAATGCTGGCATCAGACCACCAGTCCAATTTACATGACAATGAAGAATCTAGCTTACCAGAATTCCAGCATTAATTAAGATGGAGATGTGTTCCTCCTTCACCTTGCCCCCCAATGACAGAAGCGAACACTAAAGCCACCAGAAAAGAAAAAAGAAAAAGTAAGAATATTGGGTAAGCACAAAATTTGAGCTGTTCTAATCCTTTACATCATGAAAGACAAAGAACCAAACAAGTCATGCACCTCTGCTTAAGCCTACACTTATATGCTGTTATATAACAATTAAATCATAAAGTAAGTAGAGACCTTATAGAAAGAGATTTTAGCACATTGGTTTAGGACCACAGAAGATAATTCAAATATACAGACTATTGAGACCCTGCTCATTTAAAGTAACCATTTTTCTTCACAAAATCGATGCAAGCTACTCCGTTCATCCAAATATATACCACCAAGGTTCATTTAAGGAAAGCTTCCGTAGAAAATATCTTTTCCGCTCAAGGATAGAAACCATTCTTTACAAACCAAATATTGACACATTGGTGAGCAGCCTCGGATGGATACAGTACAATACTTCCTCAATTAACATTCTGACACTCTGCTAAAATATATTAGTGAATTTATTAAACCATTCCTTGAGCATACTATCAGCAAACAGTTCTACAATTTTCCATTAACATACAAAATGTACACGTGGCAATTCTGTCCCTTTCTTGGCTACAGAGAAGAATAGTATATCATCATTACCTCTTAGGGCCTTTTGGAAAAGCCCTATGAAGTGAAAATAAATCCTTTTCTAGACAAGAGACGGGAATGTCACACCTAATATCTCTAGATTTGAACCAAGAAGTAACGGCTCGTCTCCATACATAGATGTACAACCAGAGAGAACCACAACCTCTCTATTAGCTTTGGCTTGGTTCACTTCTCATTATTATGGGCAGAAACTCCACCTATGTGAGTTACATGAATGCCGATTATAGTCAGTCCCAACTCCCAAGCCTGGATAAAAAAGGACGTTACCAAAGGTTTGACAGCCAGTATAAAATAATCTAACTCTGAAGAATCTTGAGACCTCATAGCCTTCATATAGGTGAGACCAACTATTTGGACTGAGGTGCAGTGATCAATACTGTTTGGGGAGACAGAATAGTGAAGCTGATCCAGGTGTATTCCCTGATTTAGGCTTTTTCAAAATTTCAGTTGTTGTTTCTTTTTTTGGTTGATAACTGAGAAATCCTAAGACCCCAATAGCTCACGGCTCATAACTTGGTGGATAATGAGCACTCCCATCTACCCTTATGCACTTAAATACCAGGCTTCTGTCTGCACTAGGGTTCGAACCTATGACATGCACCTAACCTACATATCATACGTTGTGCTCTTACCACCAGACCAAAGCCCTCGAGGCAGTGTTACTTTTTAAACTACAAAGTAAAACCTAAAAAGGCATAAAACCACATGTCAGGGCTTATACATCGCACTTGCAAGCAAGAACAAACCAATCTTTTGCAATCAAATAGTTCAAAGAATCAACTTAAAAAGAAAAACTCTGGTACAATACCATCAAAAATCTGAATACTCACTCACTCTCTGACAACAGCAAAAAGTTAAGACTGGCAGAAGAATAAAATGCACATAGCATATATGTAGGCCCATATCAGAGAGGAGCATACTTTCGGAAAAACTGCATTAACATCTGTGGAAAGAATGCAACATTGCAAGGTAATTATGTCTTTATAGCAACTGTCAAGGCCATGCCCTAAAATAGAAATTACAGAAGGTTAGCAGATCAATCAACCATCCCAAATCACAAACTCAACATTACTACCAAGACTCCAGCTTTAAGCCAAAACAATCACCAATACAAGGAAGGTGAAAAAAGAGAGAACTAAAAGAAGAAAATGAAAATGATCCAATCAATTCCACTTTTATTTGAAAATTTAGCAGACAATACTGAGGAATAGTAGGCAGGAACCATTTGTGTGTGTGTGTGGGGGGGGGGGGGGTTATGAGGACAGAAATTGAGAAGAGGGCAAAATTTGGCACACACGTTAAGAGAACAATATGATTTGACTAGAGCAATAGGTTATACAAGAATGAGTAATTTGGAAGGAACTTTTCCATATCCGCAGAAGTCTATAAGACCTACTCAAGCTGTGTTAAATAGTTGGCTTATGAGGTGCTAGGAGGAAACCGCATATTCAAAATTTTGGGTTGTTAAAAGACAATTTTTTTTGCAGCATATCAGTATGGAAAAGACCAGGTATGTTCACACATGTAAATTAAAAGAAATTGATTCACCATAACATCAGTTTGAGAAGATCACTCACAAGTTCATCATGTCCAATACTGGGATCTAGCTTTGAATGAATTACATGCTCCTTGAACCATTCAAAAACAGAAATGTCCTCCTTCTGTGCTTCGAATGCTTCGAATCTTTTACTGACACGATCAATCTAAACAAGTATTTGAGGCAAGTTTTATTACCAGAAATTTCAATCACAAACAAAACTGATGATCGATTAAAGATGCCCATAAAATAACATAAGCAATAGACTCCGCCAATAAGATGAAAATCATAAAGTTACATCGGGGTGTCACAAAGATGCAGGGTGCACATGTTCTTAGAAATTAAAGTTCCGTTGAGAAACTACATTAGAAAATAGGCAATAATTGGAAAACAAGAAGGACAAATGCAGAAACAGTACCGTGTATCTCTTTATGTGGAGGGGAAGGGAAGGGTGGAGATGTATTTGAAATCAAGTGATACTTTGCCGAATGTAAAAGTTAAGCCACCAACCTGACTAAAGTAGTCATCCAAAAACATTATAGCATGATCGTCTTGTCCAGTATTTAGTTTGAAAGTACGTATAACTCTTTCTCTCCTTAGTGACTGTGAGAGACAGATACCCAACACATCTTGTCAGCTGTTATCAGTTGGGTGCAATGCCCACAAATAGAAGAGAGGAAAAATGTAAAAGAAAACTTCAGAAGATGTAAAGTCAATGGTCATCAGAACTCAAAATGAACTCTGAGAAGGTATCCATGACAGACTCAATAACCAGTGAAATCTCTGCACCAAGAAGATGCAATTCTACCAACAATGGAGGAAATTCTGTGAGAAAATAATCTTACATAAGAGAAGATGACTGAAAGAGCAAAGTCGTGATATCAAAAAATACAAATCTTGACAGTTGACCAACAATTTCAGTCAATAAAGCAAAACAAATACTGTGGGAAATTTAGCAAATTATTTGGGGGACCTAGGTTAGGGAATAGTTAAATAGCAGAAGGGTAGGGAAAATGAGGTTAGGCTATTGTGCTGTGATGTTTCTGATTCTCTCATCCCCTTCTTCTCTTGTTCCCTCCCCCTTTCTCTGTCTGTCTTCTCACCTCCTTTCTATTTCTGTATCTCTGGCTTCTCATCCCCTTCTTTAGCTCTCTCTGTTATTGTTCTCCTATTTTACTTCATTGTAAGTTGACTTTTAGTGATTAATCTAATTTTCTTTGAGCTCCAGCCTTGTGTTATCTGTTGAGATTAGGGTTTGCAACAATTATTCTCAAAGTCTATTTCAGTCAAATCAATACCTCCAAGTCTCTGTCCACTTGTGTCCGGTCCTTTATACTGCTGTACAACTGTGACCGCAAAATGAAAGGCTGAATTGTAACCTGAAAATATTTTCACACTTGAATGGTTGAGATATTATACAACTCTAGAAGGGTACACTAATGCAAAAACGACTTGCAAAGCTTCAAAATGCAAATGGCTGGAAAAGAAAAACAACCAGAAGTATTGCATTCTTTCGTATGATATAAAATATTCTATAAGAAAATGACTGACCTCATAATATCACTTTCCAGGTTTGTCTATCTTAAGCCGCTAAAATGATTTCACCGGGAAAGATTTTTATCAAAGGGAATTTAACTTACGTCCTTCCAGGTTGAAAGTCATTTTCCATTACAACATCTCAGCTCCTACTATGTGCCACTTGTTCCACCCATTATCCACCCCTAACCCTTTGAAATTCTTCCTTTATGTCCAACCAAAAAGCCAAAAATTATTCCATTACTAGTTCTTTATGTAATATATTTTGATAAATTATTTTCCTAGAAACACTAAATCAGGGACTTAGCACACTATAAGATTCTAAAACATAAGCTGTAAAACATAAACTAGTAATAAAATAAGCCAAAGATTATGTCCAACCAAAAAGACAAAGATTTAGTCCAACCAGAGGGAGTAACATTTCTTACTTTATGTCCAACCAAAAAGCCAAATATTATTTTATTACTAGTTCTTTATGTAATATAATTTATAAATTATTTCCCTAGAAACAGTAAATGAGGGACATAACGCACAATAAGATTCTAAAACATAATCTGTAAGGTCTACACTATGATGCTAGAATTAGCTTATGAGTTTCATCAAGTCCACAGCTATCATAACTATGAAAAGGTCATTTAATCGAATCACAACATCATAATGTCGTCATATTCAATCTGCTGCTCTCACACCCTCATGTTTTGCCTTCAGTGGACTTGGTCTATTCAATCGGGCACATGTGTAGCTCTTAGTTCCTTCATTATAACTAGCCAGAAACATGAACATAACTCAAATTTAGGTCTCCCGTACCGGAAAAATTTAATCTTGCATTAAACTCTATATTACTAGTACGACGTTTGGTTTAACTTTGCATCACTTATGAGAAACTATATCATATGTGCATTTTTTATATGGCCAAAGAATGTGAAATAAGAATATATGTATTAAAAAACACATAAATAAGAGCACCTAAAATGAGAAAAACATCGTTAAAATCAAACCGACTTGGCTTAGAGTTTTAAAAAAAAAATTGGTGATAAGAATAAAGTCATGATTAAACTTGTACAACTGTGTATATTAATTAGTAAATCTAATTTCTACATAATCATGTACGCCATCTTTTAGAGGCTATAAGATTTACATGCTTTCGACGAATGGAGCATCCTCAAGCACTCTTCACTATTTCAAATCGTATCTATACGGGATTATGCAGAAATTAGATTTACAAATTAATATACACAGTTGTACAAGCTTTCGTTTAAGCGTTTCGTGAAAACAGAAAACATTCTAAGATTTACATGCTTTCGACGAATGGAGCATCCTCAAGCACCCTTCACTATTTCAAAAAGTATCTACAGTTCTAACTTTTTATTAGCTACAGGCTTTAATAGTTTTCATATGATTATAGGTACTAATTATTTACTGCATAACAATCTACGATTACAAATAGTCTATGACCAATTCACAGTATTAGGATTATTCACTGCATAGCAATCCCTTAATATACAACAATAACGAATAATTATGCCTCAGTCCTGAATAAATTGAGTTCGGCTATACGAATCCTCACTGACCATATTTCTCCATTTAAATTAATCCCCGGCCAATGTTATACAATCTCTCTCTAATATCATTCCTATTAAATAGTTTGTGAACAATTTCACTAATTTTATCTATAATTATCAAAATTACAATGAAAAAAAGAAGTGAAAAATGGACCTTTTCAATGTGGGGAAACTGAGCACACATCATGCGAAGAGCTACTAGTGTATCGCTGAAGTTGAAATTCTCCTCCAGTGTAAGGAACTGTGCGTCGTTAAGCTCTAGCTCGGGTCCGGGTCCGGGTTCGAGCTCGTCGTCGCGTTGGCGTTTTCGGCTTGTTGATGGGCTCGTGTTCTCCATTGTTTTGTGTGTGACAACTATTTTGTTTTTTTTCATTTTTGATATGAGGAAGCGGCGTGCCGCTTTGTAAGAGTAAAAAAATGACCAAATATACCCTTCACTAGTAGCCTGTTTGGCCAGCTTTTCCAAGTCAAAGGCACTTTTTCTTTTTTTTAAATGTTTTTCTTCAAAGTTAAAGTGTTTGGCCAAACTTTTAGAAAAAGATGTATTTTTTAATAGAAGCAGATGCAGTTTTGAAGAAACAGAAAAAAATAACTTCTATCTAAAATCATTTTTTTGAAAAGCAATTTTGAGAAAAAAATACTTAGAAATCGTTTTTAAAAGTTTGGTCAAACACTAATTGCTACTCAAAAGTATTTTTTAAATAAATTAGCTACTCAGAAGTGTTTTTCAAATAAATTAGTCAAACACAAATTGTTACTCGCCATTTGGTACTTTTGAGAACAAATATTTCTCAAAATAAGCTGATTTTTGTAGCTTGGTCACATGTGCTATAATACTTTCTATATCCCAAAAAATTCATTTTTAGTTTGTCCCGAAAAAATATCACATTTTTATTTATAAAAATAATTTAACTTTAACTTTTTTTAGTAAAAGATCTAACGCTTATTTTAGTTCATAAGTTACAAAAAAAATCTCTTTTAAGCTTCGTGCCTAGAATTTCATATTTTCTTTTCTTTCTTAAATTTTTTTTTAGTGTGAAATAGTTAAATTTAAATTTTATTCTTCAGTATATTTGGGATCATTTATATACTTATTGTTAGAAAAATATGGCACGTATTTATTCCGCGTGGTATGACAAAAGGGAAGTCGGCGTGACATAAAGTAAAAATTAGGAAAGTACGAACATTTCATGTATCACATACTCCAAAAATATTATTTAACTAATCAACAAAAAAGGACGTGACACTTCAACCATAGGAGCGATGAGTTGGTTCACCATATCTCACTCTTCTCAACTAGGGGTGTTCATAAAAACTCAAAAAATTGAACCTAATCACAAATCGAATAAAATTGATCAAAAAAAATTGATACATTTTAGGTTTGATTTGGTTTTGGTTTTAATTTTAAAAACCGATTAAATTTGGTTTTGTTTTGGTTTCAATCAAAAAATAACCGAAAAAATCGAATCAAACTGACTATAAAAGTAGTTATTTAAATTTATTATTATACCTATATATATGTATATTTTTTATATAAAGTTTTTAAATTTTATAATATATATTAGTCATTTATATTTTTAGTCTAGTTCCTTGCTATTTATAATCTAATTCTTTGCATTTACATTCTAGTTTGATTGGTAATTTTCTTTCGCTGAGTATAAAAAAAATTATTTCATGCTAAAAATAAATCAATTTTTAATTGAGTACTTAAATTATTCATCACTGTTTTGTTCAATTTTCATCAATATATATTGGTGAATAATAAACTTCTCAAAGAGCAATTGATTTGATAGTGTTATGTTGAAAATGTAGTCGTCGGAACTTGCGTTTGGTAGTGTATGTCCCATATTTAAGAAAAAACCCGATAAATAACCGAAAAAATCGAAAAACCAACAAAAACCGAATCGATGAAAACTGAATTAATTGGTTTGGATTTGTTCCAATATTTGAAAAACCGACTTACTTAGTTTGGTTTCTTTTTTGGGAAAAAGCGACCCAAACCGAACCATGAACACCCCTACTCTCAACATTGTGTCATCGTAGCCAGGGGCGGCCCAAGGGTCAAGCCGCTAAAGCAAAGGCTTTAGCCCCTCAAATTCTGGAGGCCTCAAATTTTTGTTTTTGTTTTCTACTCGTATTTGTATTGAGATCCCGACTAATCTAGATTCGTACCGCGTAAGACCTAGTAAAAAAGAGAACACATTTTAACAGAATTTGTTTAACCACATAACTCGACCCAATATATATTTAAGGTAAGTTGGATCATATACATCTCACAACAATCTTTAGAGGTATAGTCTATATATATATATATATATATATATATATATATATATATATATATATATAAGACTTGGACTATTGAAGATACCAAAAAACGAATTCTAAAAGTTTATAGGTACTTCACTAATTATGTTAATCGTAAAATTTAAATAATGAAAGTTTTATATTCGCGACAAGGGTTTAGGGGGAGTGATTTTCTTTCTCCAATTAAAAGTTATATTGTTCTCTATAAAAAGAAAAGAGCTTTATTTTTCCTATAAAAAACAAGAGTTGAAAAGTACCGTTGAATAAAACTATATTCATATTCTTTTTTCCCTTTTCCCCCTCAAGTTTCAAGCATTTCAACAAGTATATTAGAACATTAAAAATTATTTCGATAACAAATTATCAACTTTTTGAATCTGGTTTTTATTATCTAAGATCAACAATATCTTAGGATAAATTAATTATTTATAAAAATAAACTATTAACAAGTTTACATCTTAAAAAGTTAGAAATTTAGACTTCATCTAAAAATATAGATTGAATTTTTTTTCCTGAAAGGCCCCAGATTAAAAATTGGCTTTAGGCCACCAATCTTCTCGAGTCGCCCCTGATCGTAGCCAAGCCAGAAATGACTTTTCACTATGGTTTAGAATCACCCTCCGTTATACTTTAGGTTGAGCTACCTTATAACTTGTTTGGATGATTGCCACGTGTCGTTTCATAATGTATTATATGGTATTGTATTATATTATATTGTATCGTTTGATAATGACAATATTTTGATATATTGTATCGTTTAACATCGTTTTATAATATCACGCATTAGCGATATGAAAAATAAACTTACAATATTATATTAAAAAAATATGATACGAGTTAAAATTATTATATAAAAAGGTACGGTAAATGATAAATAAAATTATTTAATAATAATAAAGTGGGGGAAAAGACAAGATAACGATACAACCACACCAAATCGATAATTACATAAAGTGACACATTTCGTCATTATATAACGACGGATTTAACGATAAAATATAATAAAATTTAAGCAACAACCAAAGCAAATATCGTATTTAAAGTAACAAAAACGATACAATGCAATAGCTAACAACCATCCAAACAAGCTGTTAAGATAACGGCAATATGAAACAACTTATGAATGACTCAAAAATTTAACAAATTTTTCATATGTTTGATGCCTATTTCTTTTATACCCTCTCCGCTATATATCGTAATGAATTCAACTTTCCATGAGCATTATAAACATATTTGTCATAGAGGAAAAAACAGCCTACCTTTTTTTGTTGACAAGAACTATTACTAGATTGAGATGCAACATTACACAATCTATTACATTTCTGGTTTGACAAACAAACTAAGAGATTGAGAGAACATTGCAATCTTAACAAAAGAAGAGTGTTCGAATCATAACGACCGTTTTAACTAGCAATAGAGTTATATTTAACTGAGTGAGGAACGATAGGTCATCGCAAAAGGTTGCCTAGTACTTCTGAGGTGGTTTTTGGGTTGGAAGCAAGCCGAAACGCTTCTTGAGAAGCACTCTCTGCCTTGAATATTTATCATCTGGTGAAAACCGGGCTGCAAAATAGACAAGTTAAAGATCAGTTACAGAAGAATTGGCATCATCTAGTATGAGACCAGCATAAACTCCACAAGTAAACTTCCAAATACTCTTTTTCAACTTCAACTTCAAATACTCATTTTCAACCTCAACCAAATTTTGCCCAGACGGGCACAGCATGCAAATGCCAATCAGAAGAGAGAGAGAGAGAGAGATTCTAAATTTACCTGGGTGAGCAGATTCTGTGGCCAATCCTAGTGGTGATTCTTTCTGCATTTATAAAACCGACAGAGATCAGGTCTCGAGACATGAAAAGTAGGAGACTAGCACCAACATTCACTAATATATATACATCGTTGGACCTTTTGAATAACAGCCAAGAAATCTTATGAAAATTGAACATTTTCGTAACGAAGATGTAAAACATATATTGGGCATTTTAGAAAAATATTTCGTAATTGATTTAGCAAAAAGTAAGTTTTAAATCTATTGGACGGACTTAGTGAAAATAGATTGAAAATCTTTAGCACAATTAATATATTAAAATATCATATATTCAAAATAAATTCAGAATTAAATTGAATAGATTATCTAAGGAGAATTCGCTTTGAAGAAATTATTCCCTAGATACACATGTCGTGTTATTTCACATCTGAATCAATTTAAAAAATTTAAAAAGACCTAAAGTTAGGGATTTATCAATAGGTAATGTTGCGCCAATGCCCAACCAAAGGGCGACCCCGGTACCAATCAAAAAGACAGTCGTCGCTACTGGACAGCGAAAGGGATTTTGGAATTTATTACCACTCTAAAAAAGGTATTGTTAATAATCCCGCAGGTACTGAAACCATTAAAAGAACCCCCAATAGTTCACAAACAGAATATAAAAAAGTGGGGTTTTGGCAAGGCGGAAAGGACCAAGCATAAAGAGATGAAATATAACGACCAACACTCACAGTCGAGAGTCTTTTATGCTCAAGGCAAATTTGCAGCTTGTTAGATGGATGGAAGGTATAGTAGTGCCATAATGTATTACTATCCTTCTATTCATAATGTTTATAGATACATTAAGGTGTTGCAAACTCATTTATCTCAATAATTCAAGACCCTTTTGACATAAAACGTTTCATGTACACAAGCTATTCCAATCTGGAGTATGCAAACAAGAATTACTGGTCACAATCTTTATCATGTTGTCAAAAGCGAAAAGATCTAAAAAGCACTGCAGGTCAATTGGAGATTTAAGCGCAAGACCCAATTGAAGTGTGGGCTATAGTAGAAAAAGGTGCAACTAATAATAAGTAAAAAATATATATGTAATGAAAAAAGTAACAAATTCATTAATAATGTTTTCCTTAGTGTTTGTTATATTCTTTGCCTATTGCATACATTTTTAGTACCGCTTGATTCAAGATAGAACTCATGGGCAATGAGGCACATTCGTTAGTGTCTTGCCTACACTAATGCGCAGCTTAAGCGAGATGAAGTGCCCTCCCTTAGCTTTAGGGATTAGGTGCACCTTAATGAGCCTTTCACAACACTGCCTACAAGCTGAAATAAATCAGCTAAAAGAAGAGGTTAGACAATTAAGCAAAAGGTCAATGATCTAGAGCTAGATTCATTAACTACATACCTAGTGAAAGAGACTAAAAAGGATCACAATGTCATCAACACTATTGGGACCAGATAAAAACTTCTACTTTTAGTACACGAACTTTTGACATTTTTAAAGAGGTTTTGTTGTTCATTCGTTGATTGCTAGATAACTGACGATCTCTAGCTAACGTGTTCTCTAATTATTTGTGCCTGCTGATTTTCTTTTATATATATATATATATATATATATATTGGTTAGCTGCTGATTTTCTTATCTTCTTTGATTCTTTTTCAGAAATCAAGAAGATAGGTTTGAGTCGTCCCTTAAGGATTCTCAATATCTCCATTATCTGGTCCCGATGTTGTCGATGATGTTGTATCAAATAATTCTGTTATTTTGTTGTATTTTCTTTTTGGTCTCTTTCACTAGCTTTGTAGTTAATGTATCTAGTTCCAGTTGTATTTTCAATAGTATTTGAATATAGTTTGACCATGAAAATTTTCCTTTATAGTTCTTCTTTATGTATTATTTTTAATATGCAAATACTACTTCAAAATTAGGAGATAAATTCAAACAAAAAGAAGAAGCCTTGATCCTCCGGCCCAGAGGCGGAGCCAGGATTTTAAGTTTACGGATTTGGTATTCTAATCGTTTGATGTCACTAGGTTCTAAATTCATAATTTAGAACATATTCAATGGATTTTTTAAGACCCACTTGTGTCTTTCTTGTATATGCTCAGTCCGGGTATATATATGCTATGACGTGAAATCCAACAGAGTCCGATGTATCCTTAATGCTCTCTTTAATAGGGTCGCCTCATATTTTCCTTAACCTAATTAATCAGCCCCGGGGGAGAATGATGATGGAGATGTATTGCGGCCTTCTCCTGTTCATCAGCTCGAACCTCATTCTTCTGCTACAAGATTCGAACTAAAGCTACTGATTCAGCCTTCTCCTGGCACTCTAGCTCCACCCCTGCTCCAGCCCAAACCCACAAAAAGCAAATACTAGAAGTCTCGGGTACGAGTCCTAGAAATGGAAAAATGACCCGTACGATGTGTTTCCCCCTAAAATGAGGTCTACGCCCCGCGAATCCAGATTAGTCGAGCCAGTAGTTACGGGATTATTAAACCCAAATAAAACATGCCCGCAATTACAGATAGTAGGGAAAAAATAAATATTTGCATACTTCACTATTCAGTCCCTATAATACAGTCAAATCATAAAGGAAAACCAAAATCATATACTGAATAAGATGCTTAAAAAGACGAAATTTTCAAGAATTCATACCTTAGTGGTGTAAACTTTGTCACCATTTTCGTTAATATAAAACTGGAGATACATTTTTGCTTATCTCTTCACCTGTCTAAAAAAAGGCAAAAACAAAAGGGTATTAAATAGCATGTAAAAATGAAAAAATAGCAAAAACCCAATTGGATATGAAGAAGAAAGATTCAGTCTTTAGGGTTTTGAGAAACTAAAACCTTGGCAGTGTTTTGGGAGCGGAGGTGTAAGCCAGTGAGAGAGATGAAAATGCAGAGCAGACATTAGGGTTCCAAATAAAAGAGCTAAAATAACAATGGCATAATAGGAATAATAACTAAAAAAGAGGGTAAACAAATCATTATGGTTCTTCTTTTTATAAAATAAAATAAAAATTCACTCATAATTTCATGTGGAGAAAAGGTCCAAAATAGTCCACTATCTTTGAGTTTAGGCTCAAACTCATCTAAATGTTTTTTACTTAGAGCACTTATAGTCCACGATGTTTGTTGATTAAATAATTAGGCAGTGGATAAATTTTAGTTAAATATAATAAGTTCTAGATCCAATACGTGCTTCTATAAATAATGCAAAATAACATTTGAACCAATTTAATACAAATGATGTTAAATGAATGAGTTGTGGAACAATGATGAGCAATAACTATATTAAATGGTAATAAATGTAAATAGAGGGAATGATTCACCCAAATTGTTACATCCTATATTTTTGTACGTGGAAGTACGCCATAAGAAAATTGATAAAAAAATCGAAAATGAGATATTATGTCCCACGGTATTATATTACGACGATGTTGCACCCTGGAGTATTGTACATCGAATTTGTCGTAAGGTAATTGACATCAGTCCAAGGAAAAGATTATTTGGAGATTATAAGGATTTTGCTATTTCAAACAAGCGATGAGTAAATTCGTGAAGGTGAGAGGGGAAGCAAGTCAAAGAAAACGAATTTTCGTCTAAGTTTGGCATAAAATTCGGGTCGAGCGTTAATACTGATATATATGGACTAGTATCATACAACGTACCATAGGACCATGATAGTAGGATGTATAAAGTGTATTTAAAATAAATAAAATTTTAGATAATTTGAGACAATTCTTAATTTTGCAGGTAATTGGTTAATTACCGAATAACGAGACATTACCTAATAACCGAGATATGACTCTCAGTCATTTGTAATTAGGTGGCAAGATAATGTGTTGGATGATATACCTACATATGTGATGCCTATTGAAGTCTTGCTTCTTCTTCGAAAGAAATAAGAATAAGCATTGTGTAATCGGATGAATTGCAAGGTTGATACATTTTGTAACCCATCAAAAGCTTTCTTTGTCTATTGTTAGTCCTCCATTTACCTAGCAAGATCATTGCATGATTTATCTCTGTTACTCTTCATCTTGTTTGGTAAATTATTTATTGGAAAAACATTAGACTTAATTTACCAGTCTACAAATACAAGTACAAGTTCAAATTCACCACCAGAATCTTAAGCTTTGAATAGAAGTTTGGTAGTGTACTTATCAAATGGATTCGGAGATTTAATGATTGTAAAGAAGATTATAGAATGATGTTATTTTACGATCATTGGACTCCAAAAACTACACCCACGTATGATCTGCTAGAATATCATACGGATTTTTTCTATTTCAGGTATGTTAAGGTTGTCTCTTCTTTCTTTTGGCATGGTCTAAATTATACTGAAGAAACGAGCAAATACACAGTTTCTATAAATTACTCTATTCATAGAAATAGTAGGGGTGTCTATATTCTTGATTCTCCATGAAAATTATTATTATTTTTTGTTCATGGGTCTCAGAATAATACGTAGTTAGAAAAGTTTATCCAGAAGGAATATTGAGATTATTACGTACTTTTCATGCATTTCATACATGTGCATTGACTCATGACCAGATGGCGTTATATACGCATATATATGTAAATATATGTATATGGGATATGGGAAAAGGTTATGGCGTTATATACGTACCACCACCTGATCAGCTGGTATACGATGATGATTTTGCCCACAGTGGCCGATATGATATGATGGGATGCCCTCAGAGGATGATGATGTTATGTAACATATACCTATGCACAACATGACATTCATACGCACATGCATGATGCTAAAAGTGATTTATTATTTACAGAATTATCCAGACATACAAGTTGAGTCATGTACTATATATGTCATCCATGTCTCTTATGTATTTATTTATGTGCCTTACATACTCGGTACATTATTCGTACTGACGTCCCTTTTACCTGGGGACGCTGCGTTTCATGCCCGCAGGTCCCGATAGACAGGTCGAGAGCCCTCCAAGTAGGCTATCAGCTCAGCGGAAGATGTTGGTGCACTCTATTTTCTTCGGAGTTGCTTGTTTGGTTAGTATGATTTAGACGTGTAATGTTTGGTATGGCGGGACTCTGTCCCGACCTTTATGACATTTATGTACTCTTAGAGGCTTGTAGACATATGTCGTGTACGTGAAAGATTGTACGGCCTTGTCGGCCTATGTTTTGAGTTTATAAATGAGTATGCTGGCCTATTAGGCTCGTATGTTACGTGTATATGATGATGTAATAAGAAAGATACGTTACGTTGGTGCTCGGTTGAGTAAGGTACCGGGTGCCCGTCGCGGCCCATTGGTTTGAGTCGTGACACAAATATTGAATGAGGTGGCGCTGTTAAGCCCTAAGTTTGAATTCCAATTTAATTGCCCTTATTCCGAAAGTCTAAAGTCCTTCCAATTTTCACCAATTCCGACCTACCTTTATTTATGGGCTATTTGAAGGAGAGCTTTGTAACTTTTTCTATAAAATTCTCTCTAGCTCGAAGAATTAGTTTGATTCTCCCTATAAAAATAGTTAAGGAAAAAGCGCCATGATTTTTTCCTCTAACAACAATGTAAGACAAATGGATATGGGAATATATGAGGTTATCTTGGATTTGATGCGAGAAAAAATGGAACAAACAACAAATCGAGTCACTGTGAAGGACAATATTTTGTATTGTCCATCCAGAGTCAACTTTTCACAAAAGTTCTTATCAGAATGAATATTACATGTCTTTTGCTCTATCTCTTCTATTATTTATATGGGATACTCCCAAAAATTCCTAGAAAAGTACATCAGAAGAAATATCCAATGGAATATTCCCTTCGAAAGTCCCAAAGCTACACTGGCTGTTATTCCTTTTTCTACTGCTCGACCCTAACAGCTTACTCGGCGGCTCAATATTGTCGATCCCTAATCGACCTCGACCTAGTCGCCCGTGATGAATGACAGTTCTCACGCTTGACTACCTCTTCATGTCTAATTTTCTTTAGTCAAATTTTAACCCATACAATATTTTTAATCATACCACAAGTCTTCCCTTAATTAATACGAGTGTTAACAATTTAAGAAAAAAGTATTTAAATACATAATGTTCTTAAAGTATGTAATCGACACGTTACATTTGTTGTGTTATAATACTTATATTTTCATTCATTAAATAATAATCCGCATAATATAAATCTTATATTATTAACACACTAACGAAAGACTCATTAGCACGTGGGAGCCTAGGAGGTGAATAACACAAAGCATAAAACAAGGTATAGGACATAACTTTTCACATTAGAACCAAAATCATAGTCAATATTACAATGTTTACTCATCTTATTTTTATTAGTATTTTATCTGGGTTCCATCGAGTCTCACACTATTTTAATAGTGAATGTTGAATGATGGGTCGCAAGAGTATTACAAACAACTGAATGTTAATATGAATGTACGGTAACATAAGATTTAAAATAATCATATATGTCAGAATGTGCAAGAAGTACGCATTAGGGATAAAATGAGAGAGCGCCGCTTGAAATGAGTTTGATCATGTTCAGCTTCTACGTATTGATGCACCAGTCGGTATGCGTAAAATTGTGATGATTGAAGGTATTAAATAGACGTGATAGACCTAAAATCAATTGAATTGAAAGAAAGATATCTTGAGAGATTTATAATTTTCTGTATACAAAAGTTCAAAACATACTTAGCTAAAAAAAAATGGCACAATCAAGAAATCAGTCTTTATTATTCTTACCCAACTTTACCTTTTTAAACATATAAACTAGTATTAATACTCGCGCGATGCGCGGACACAAAATATGTTAAATTGTGATATAGGTCGTTTGAATCATGTGTAAATAACCTTAAAATATAAATTTCTCAGATAAAAATTATATAACATTAGATATTAATTATGAAGTAGGATATGAAATTGTTGTTCAAATCTATCTCGTAGTGCATAACCTATTATATATATATATATATATATTTGTAGCAACCTAACCCCTTGATTTTAGTCTTGCATTTCGTTTCGATGTAAACATATTAAAGGATACTAAATATATCATGTTGTGATCTATCTTGTTTGAGCACAATAGATCATTTTATTTTAACAAACTCCTTACTATCATTTTGTATTTATCTGAAAGTTAAATATGTCTTATTCATCACATTATTTGTGCACAAATTCTTTTATATTTCTTTTTCTTATAGTTATTGTATTTTTTTTATTTAATATTATAACACTATTATATAATATTTTATTAGCTTAATAATTAAATTTATGTCTTATTTATTCTTTTAATAGTCTTTAATAAATAAAAATATTTTATTCTTGAAATTTGGTATATATTTATGCTTGTATCCTCTCATTCAAAATTTTTAATCAATTAAATTTATTGAAATATTATTAAATATAATTTAATTTTTTAATTTATTTATTTTTAAATTAATTTAATGTATAAATATCCTCATACTATCTCTATTTTTATACATTCTATTCCCTATTATAAATTTTAATTAGTTTTTACATTAATTTTTTACCTATAGTCAAAATAATGTCATATTTTATTTTAAATTATAAGATTGATGTAGCCTAAAATATTAATACCTAAGTTATTTGATGATTATGTTCCAAATGTATTGAAGTATCTTATAATTATTTTTTATTTAGATGCAGTCAAATTTCTTTTTTAGCTTTAAGGTATATATTTAATTTTTAATTTTTATTAATAAAATTACCTATATTAGAAAGTTATTTTATATTCTTAAAAGTTTATTTTAATAATATAAAAATAATTTCTAAATTTTTTGAACATATTATAAGTTTGTAGTAATATGTTCACTGTCATTTTATTTCTTTCGGTAATATTTTCCAAACTAAAAAAAAATTATGAAATAAAAAAAGTCTCATCTCAAATTTAAATAATTCTTATCATTCTATTTTCTAAATTGGAACGCAGTTTCAAACTTATACTAACTGCACTTTCAGATAATCACAGAAAAATATTTTCTTAGTTGTTTGAACACATTATATCTAAATATTGTAGTAATATTTTCATTGTCAGCTTATTTCTTATGTAAATTTTCTTTCTCTTTAGCTTTAATACAAATTTAATTTTTGATTTTCATTAGTATAATTACATATATTAGAAATTTATTTTGTATTTTAGTTATATTTTTCATAAACAAGACTTCAGTTTCGTGATAGTATCCATAGTTTGAGCATTTTAATCATAGTTTTAATAACTTTCTAATATAATATAGAAAAAAATTTAAAAACTTTCTCAAATTCAAATAAGTTTTATAATTTTACTTTCTAAATGACGCATTTTCAAAAAATCATGTTATGCTTTCAAACTTAAACTAACTGCACTCAATTTAAATATTAATAAAAAATAATAATATTTTCTTAATTGTTTGAACGCATTATTATATCTGAATGTTGTAGTAATATTTACGTATAAAATATTTATTTGCGCAATTTATCAATATTAATATGACGTTATTATTCTTGTTATTAAAATATTTTGTACTGATTAATTAAGTTTTTTCTTACCTTATAAATAATTTATATACTTTATGTAAGATCTTAATTGTCGCTTAAATTTATTTAATTTTTAAACTCTGTAGGCATATAAATTTTATTAAAATTAAATCTATAAAATAATTTGGACTATATGTTGAATT
>ML285264.1:0-16787 GCA_005239495.1 Nicotiana undulata
ATGGCTGAGGTATCTAAAAGGCAGCCGAGTTATTTCATTGTTGTTGCAGTACTTAATTATTTGTTTAGATTTACTTCTTGCTTTATATGTATTGTCTCAGTTATATTTTCTTGTTCATGTAGAATTGTTTTATTGCGTTATTGTATATATTATTGTCACAGGTTATATGTTGTTAATGCCCCGCCGTAGCATCGTCACTACTTCGTTGAAGTTAGGCTCGACACTTACTCAGTACATGGGGTCGGTTGTACTGATACTACACTCTGCACTCTTTTGTGCAGATCCAGGTATCAACCAGAAATAGAGATATTTAGAGCGGCTATTCATTTATTCGGAGACACGAGGTATATCTGCCGGCGTTCGCAGATCCCGAGAGTCTTCTCCTATTTTTATAAAACTGTTTTATTATATTCAGAACAATTACACTATTTCTTTCAGCCCATTATTTGTAGTATTCTTTAGTAGTTCGTGAATTGTGACACCAGACCCTGGNGGTAGTCTTAGAGTTATTTATATACTTAGTTCGTGGTTCGTTTTATTTAATTGCTTATTATTTTATATTTGGAGTATATAATTGGAAATCATTTAAATTAGGTTTACTTTAAATTTATTTATTTATGCTTAAGTAAATAATCAAAGGAAATTAGTTAATCGAATTCTAACATTGGCTTGCCTAGAAAGTGTGGTGTTAGGCGCCATCACGATCCCTAAGGTTGGGAATTTGGGTCGTGACAAGTTGGTATCATAGGACTAGGTTGCTTAGGTCTCAAAATTCACGAACAAACTTGGTAGAGTCTGAAGGATCGGTACGGAGACATCTGTACTTATCTCTCAGAGGCTATGAAGTTAGGAACAATTTCACTTCTATTCTACTCTATCGTGCGAATTTATTCTACCATTGATGATTGAACTTGTCTATTCTTGTCCTCTCACAAATCTCGACAACACGCCAAGCGTCTACAACCGGAAAAGAGATGAAGCCTTAATGACAACTACGATTAGGGGAAGAGATAGAGACAGAGCTCAGCCTAAAGCTCGAACATCAGCATCTATTGTACAGTCTCAAATGCATCTAGACGCGGAGGTTCTAGCTCAGTCGGTACTTGTTGGACTAGCCCATATCACAGAAGGATTTATAGCTACTCCAATATTGCATAACAAGGGAATAGTTGAAAGCAACGGGGTTGATTTATATGAGCTGTGAAGTTTAACATGGTGGATTATCAGACGTTGTGACCTAGGACTTCGTGCCAAGTGGGGGAGTCCGCTGTCAAGGAATAGATTGCGGGGTCATGTGTTATATCGGTTTTGGTCTGTTATGTATAAGGCATGAGATTTTGCAAGAGATAAAGCTAAGAATTGTGGTATGTCTGTCTCCTTAATAACCATATACCTCAGTACCAAAGGAGTTATATAAACAACTTTAGATCTACAAAAGGTTTACTCCGCGCGGAAGTCACGGTTGCGGATTTTGGGGTGCTCCAGAGGGAGTACAATAAGTAACTAGCTTCTAGGCTACATGGTTCGTGCCAAGATTTATCGGTATAGAGCTCTACTTTTGTGATCATTGTATGTCAATAGAGATGAGAGTTACCCCAAAAGAATAATGAAAAGTATATGAATAAAGGGGGTAGCTCAGCAGTGTTGGGTTAACATAGTAAAAGAAGAAATTGGCCGCCGGTGTTTGTGACAAGCCTACGAAGAGGATGACCAACCAATGCATCATCAATTACTTGACTCAGTTCTCATAAATGTTTTTGAAAGATTTGTTTCGCGAACTCTCCATAATACGTGGCACATAAGGTTTGAATGGTTGCGTCAGGTCACATGACGGTGTCAGAATATGCCATCAGGTTCGATAAGTTAGCCCGTCATACTCCTACTTCAATTCATATAGCCAGAGAGCAAGTTCACAGACTCATTAAAGGACTCGATTATGATTGTAAAATCTTGTGCGACTCAGGGCAGGTTGATACTTTATGTCGGCTAGTGGTAGAAATTGTCCTAGACTTGGGAGAGTCATATTTCATCAGAACACTCAGGCTACGTGCCCATTGCAGCTACAATTCAATCTACATGACCAGCTAGGAAAAAAAGGTCGAAATGTCGAAGGGGGAGGTCAGATTCCTAGAGGTGGAGATCCAGCCTGTTGATATATTTTCTATGGTATGGATGAGGTCGTTACATTAAATGGTGTCATTACAAGAACAATCTCTAATTATTATAAAGTGATGGTTTCCTGAACTTCATACGGTTATGCGTATCTAATAAAATACTTCTAATATGCTCTACTCTCAGATGAGCTTCGTAACTCAAAAAAAAAATTACTTATGTGAATACTTGTATTGAGAAATTCTATGGAGATAAATGCGTCTATCATTACGTGTTGTAATTTTGTTCAACGAAAAATATTTAAATGAAGGAAATGGAATGTTTCGATTGGCACGATACGCATGTTGCTCGTGATTCAGAATTGAGGACGAGATCCTCGCATTTTTAAAGTGATTTGATATGTTTAAACCGTGCTACGAGCCGCGGTGGAAGTTATGTAAGGATGATATCCTTGTGATGGAAATTCTTGTGTTTAAATTCTCCCTTATGAATTAAAATTTTATTATAGTACTGGTAGGGAGTCATTCCTGTTAGGCTTATTCAACAATTTATGTATAAAAATAATGATAATAATCATAATAATAAATGAATAAATAATAATAAAAGTAATACTAACAATAATTTAATAAATAAATAAATAAATTAATTAATTAACTGTGCATAATTTGCCAAATCCGTGTTATAATTATTGAGTTTTAACCTACGAGGTATGTGCCGCCCGTGTGGCGTTAAATGAGACACGTTAATTCGGGTATATGATTGTGAGGTCTTCATGAATCACATCTCGTTATCAGTATTGTGAAGGTTTGAGAGGAGATTATTGTTAACGTGAAGTTGTTTGATAATTCTGTAATTGACTATGAACAACTATTAAGAAAATAGAGGCAGTCAAAAACTACTAGACCCACTACAACCACAGAGATTAGGAGTTTCTTGGGTTTGGCGGGTTACTACCGTCGTTTTGTGGAGGGGTTCTCGTCCATAGCAGCCCCAATGACTATATTGACTCATAAAGGTGCCCCATTTAAATGGTAAGATGAGTGTGAGGCGAGCTTTCAGAAGCTCAAGATAGCCTTAACTTCAGCACCGATGTTGGTATTACCATTAGGTTCAGGTTCTTTCACAATGCATTGTGACGCTTCCCGAGTTGGACTTGGAACGATATTAATGCAGGATGGCAGAATGATTGCGTATGCGTCTCGTCAGTTGAAAGTCCATGAGAATAATTACCATGTTCATGACTTAGAGTTGGCAGCCATTGTTCATGCATTGAAAATTTGGAGGCACTATCTTTATGGCATGTCGTGTGAGGTTTTTACTAACCATCGCAGTCTACAGTACTTATTCAAGTAGAAAGATCTAAATTTGAGGCAGCGGAGATGGTTAGAGTTACAAAAAAATGATGATGTCACCATATTGTATCACCCGGGGAAAGCCAATGTGGTGGCCGATGCATCGAGTAGAAAGGCGGTGAGTATGGGCACCCTTGCGTATATTCCAATTGGTGAGAGACTGTTGGCTTTAGACATTCAGACGATGGCTTATCAGTTCGTGAGGTTGGATATTTCGCCCAACAGTGTTCTAGCTTATACAGTTGCTCGGTCTCCTCTAATTGAGCGTATCCAGGAGCGGCAGGATGATGACCCACCATTGGCGGTCCTCAGGGACACAGTTCGGAACGGTGATGCCAAGCAGATTACAGTTGGAGGTGATGGTGTTTTGAGGATGCAAGGTCGTTTATGTGTGCCTAATGTTGATGGCCTTCGTGAGTTGATCCTTGAGGAGGCTCACAGCTCTAAGTATTCTATTCACTCAGGGGCAGCTAAAATGTACCAAGATTTGAGGCAGCATTATTGGTGGAGAAGGATGAAAACGGACATTGTGGCGTATGTGGATCGTTGCTTAAATTGTCAGCAGGTAAAGTATGAGCATCAGAGACCTGGTGGTTTGCTTCAGCAGATAGAGATTCCTGAGTGGAAGTGGGAGCGTATCATTATGGACTTTGTTGTTGGACTCCCACGGACTCAAAGGAAATTTGACGCAGTTTGGGTTATTGTGGATAGGCTGACTAAATCAGCACATTTCATTCCTGTGGAAAGTACTTATACTTCAGAGCGGTTGGCTGAGTTATATATTCGAGAGATAGTTCGCCTCCATGGTGAGCCCGTGTCTATTATTTATGATCGGGGTACGCAGTTTACTTCGCACTTTCGGAGAGCAGTTCAGCGTGAGTTGGGTACCCGAGTAGAGTTAAGTACAACATTTCACCCTCAAACTGGCGGGCAGTCCGAGCGTACTATTCAGATATTGGAGGATATGCTCCACGCTTGTGTTTTTGACATTGGAGGTTCATGGGATCAGTTCTTACCATTAGCGGAGTTTGCTTATAATAATAGTTATCAGTCGAGCATTCAGATGGCTCCTTATGAGGCGTGATATGGTAGACGGTGCAGATCGCCAGTTGGATTGTTTGAGCCGGGAGAGGCTCGATTATTGGGTACAGACTTAGTTCAAGAGGCCTTAGGTAAGGTCAAGATTATATAGGAGAGCCTTCGTGTAGTTCAGTCTAGGAAAAAGAGTTATGCCAGTCGTAAGGTTCGTGATGTGGCATTCATGGTTGGAGAGAGAGTATTGCTTCGTGTGTCACCCATGAAGGGTGTTATGAGATTTGGGAAGAAGGGTAAGTTGAGCCCTAGGTATATCGGGCCGTTTGAGATTCTTGAAAGAGTGGGGGAGGTAGCTTATAGACTTGCGTTGCCTCTAGGGTTATCCTCAGTTCATCCGGTATTCCATATATCTATGCTCCAGAAATATCATGGTGACCCGTTCCACGTGTTAGATTTTGGCTCTGTCCAATTGAACAAAGAATTGACTTATGAGGAGGAGCCGTTAGCCATTTTAGACAGTCAGGTTCGTCAGTTGAGGTCTAAGAGTTATCCTTCAGTTCAAGTGCAGTGGAGAGGCCAGCCCGTTGAGGCAGCTACTTGGGAGTCCGAGTCGGACATGCAGAGTAAATATCACACTTGTTTGCAAATGCATGTAATCTTCTATGTGTTCGAAGACAAACGTTTGTTTTAGAGGTGGAGATTGTGATGACCCAAGGGGTCATTTTATGAAGTTAGACTCTGTTCTAGGATTAATAGCCCTAAAAAGGTTAATTTTAAATACCTCGATTTGTATGCGCAGTCCAGACGTGAAACCGGAAAGCTTTTATGTAAAAATATAAGAAATAATAATTTTTAGAATTAAAAATTTGGTTTTAGTTGACTTGAGTAGACATTTTGAGTAAACGGACCCGGATCTGTGTTTCGACGATCCCGGGAGGTCCGCAGTAAAATATGGGACTTGGGCATATGCCCGAAATTGAATTCCGAGGTCCCAAGCCTTAGAAATTATTTTTTGAAAGAAATTATTTTGCTGAATTATTAATGAAGTAAAGAAATGAATTAATGTTTGAAACTGTTGGACCGAGCCCGTATTTTGGTTTCGGAGCTCGATACAGGTTTTTTATGATATTTAATCCTTGTCTGCGAAATTTGGTGAGAATCGGAATTTATTTGACGTGATTCGGATGTCCGGTTGATAAATAATGAACTTTAAGTGTTTTTGAGAAAAATAATGAGTTTTGAGGTTTAATTCATAGTTTTACATGTTATTTTCACAATTTGATCGCACGAGAAAGTCCGTATGATGCTTTTAGACTTGCGTGCATGTTAGGTTTAGAGCCCCGAGGGATCGGGTGAGTTTCAAATAGGTTTGGGTTGTGTTGCGCTCGTTCTTTCTTATGCTTCGACGTCGTTTCTTCAAGCATAAATGATATCATATTGAACAAATGAGCTCCGATTTTTGTTTTGAATGAAGTATTAGATCCGTATCGTAATTACGGACCCGTACCAAAAAGAATCATTAAATTTGGACATCGTATAAAGGATCTTATGGGCATTTTACTAAGGTTGCCAGATTTTTCAGGTTAATTACGAATTTGCTACTGACGGCGTATTAAAAATCTGCACTATTTGCAAATATTAAAACCTACATATCTCCTTCATTATAAGGTCAAATTGAGTGATTCAAAAGCCTAACGTGATTAGAATTTCACAAGGAATCCGTTGGAGACATAAAACTCGAGTTTCAGGATCGTTTGGCATGAGAAACGAAGTAGAATACCTGGCAGAAAAATATATATAAAACGGACATACTTCTTCTTCTTCTTCTTCAAATTTTCGAATCCCACAGCCCTAGGAAAGCATTTCTTCACCAAATATCATCCCCAAGTCATAGGTAATCAATTCTAAACTTTACTCTTTCAATAACTCATTGTTTTTCATCACTTTTAAATCAAAAACTAAGAATTTTCATGATAAAAATTGAGGGTTTGAGTAGAATTAGGAAATTTTGTAATAATCAAATCTTTACCTCGAATTGAGGTCGGATTTCAAAACTAATTGTATATTTGGGTTCGTGGGTGAATAGGTAAACGTGATTTGGTCCGAACCCCGAGTTTAGACCAAGCGGGTCCAGGGTCGGGTTTTCACTTGTTTTTGAGAAAACTTAGAAAAAATTATAATTTTCAATAAAGTTAGTTCCTTTAGCCTTAATTAATGATATTGAGTTAATTATGATTTGATTCGAGAAAGTTAGAGCAAGATACTAAAGGAAAAGCTTTAATTGAGCAGTGAGTGGCCTGCGAAATTGAGGTAAGTGTTTGGTCTAACTTTGACTTGAGGGAATAAGAATCCCTACTTGTTTGCTATGTGAAATGCATGGGCGTGGGGTATAGGTGAGGTGACGAGTATCTACGCACCACCCAATTTTCCTGATAAACATAATCCCTTTCCCGTTTCTAACTTAATTGATGCTTGGCTTAATTGTTCTTTGTTCATTATTGTTTCTATGACTAGTTGGCTTTGTTATTTTGTTGCTAAATAATACTGTGGTTATTTTGGAAAGATTATTGGTTGTTTATTTGGTTCCCTTGTTATAACGACCCGACCGGTCGTTTTGAGCTCTAGCGCATCGTTCAATAGTTTGAGGTCACGAGCAGCTCCGTTTCAGGTATTATGACTTGTAGGTGTGGTCGGAATTTAATTTCGGGAAGTTTAGAGTTAAATTGGAAAGAAAATTCTCACTTCAGAAGCCTTAAGTTTGAGAAATTGACTAAGGTTGAGATTTTTTGTAAACGACCTCCGAATCGGGATTTGAAGGTTCCTGCAGGTTTGTATGATGATTTCGGACTTGGGCATATGTCCGGATCGGGCTTTGGATAACCCGGGAGCATTTCGGCGCATATTACGGAAGATAGCATTTTTAGAAGAATTTCATAAATTTGGGTTGGAAGGCATTTCAGTGTTATTGATGTCGGTTTGGAATTTTGAGCCTGGGAATAGCTTCGTATGGTGATTCTGGAGTTGGGAGCGCGATCGGAAGTGAATTCGGATGTCCGTAGGTCATTTTGAAATCATTTGACTAAAGATAGAAATTTGATGGTTTTTGAGAAATCCGACCGGAAGTGGAAATTTTGACATCGAGGTCGGAATGTGTTTCCAAAAGTTGGAGCAGGTCCGTAACGTCGACTATGACTCGTGTGCAAAATTTGAGGTCAATCGGACGTGATTTGACGGGTTTCGGCATCGAATGTAGGAGTTTGAAATTTCAAAGTTCATAAAGTTTGAATTTGAGTGTGATTCGTGATTTCGGCATTGTTTGATGTGATTTGAGGCCTCGAGCAAGTCCATGGGATGTTATGGGACTGAGTCGTGTGATTGGACGGGGTCCCGGGGGCCTCGGGTGTGTTTCGGGTCATTTTTGAGTGATTTGCTGCTACTGTTTGTTGGTGCACTGGTGTGTAATGCGATCGCGGTCCTTGTTGTGCGATCGCGAAGAAGGAAAATTTGAAGGTTGGATTTTTGGTCTGTGCGAACGCACAGTGCACCTGGGGGCTGCTGGGTTGGTCTGTGCGAACGCAAGGGGAAAGCGGCGATCACAGAGAAGGAAATTTGGAGAGAGCTGGGAATGGCTTGTGCGATCGCATGGATGAGAGTGCGATCGCGTAGAGAAAATCATGGGAGGCTGCAAGTTGGCTTATGCGATTGCGGTTGAAGAAGTGCGATCGCATAAAAGGTTTGTCTGGGCAGTGAAGTATTTTAAACGGGATTTTGGCCATTTCTTCATTCTTTCACTTGGTATGGGCGTTTTTTGGAGAGCTTAAAGAGGGGAATTTCATCATCTATGTCAAGGTAAGTTGTTTCTACTCATTCCAAGTTAAATACGTTTATTCATGGATTTGAACGTGAAAAAAAATGTGGAAAAATTGGGAATTTTGAAGAAAACCTAGAAATTGGTAATTTGGATTTTTACCACAAATTGAGCATGAATATTTGAGTAAATTATATATTTGAGCTAGTAAAGCTATGGGTTGAGTTTATCTTCAAGAAATTTCGGAATCCGGGCACGTGGGTCTGAGGGCATTTTGGTCAATTCTTCGAGCGGAGTTGGGAGTTTATATAATTTGAATTGTTAACAAATATTAGAGTATATTTTCATTGGTTTGTCATTATTTTGATAGTTTTGGGGCATTGTGCATCCATTGGAGCCATCGGAAGGGGTTGGAAGCCGGTCATGGAATTTCGGAGCGAGGTAAGTCTCCTTTCTAACCTTGTGAGGGGGAATCGTCCCCATAGGTGAACTAATTGAATATGTGCTACTATTTGTGGGGGCTACGTAAGCACGAGGTGACGGGAGTCCGTGCGTAGCTACTAATATTCTTATGTCCGGGTAGCCTAGGACCCACTAGCATGCCTTACTTGCTGTACTTGTAATTTTGTTGATAAAACGAGGCTGTCTAATATTATTGAATTAGTAAATGAGTATTGAGGTAGGTTGAACTTCATTATCGTAATCATCTAAACAGAGAATTTATCCTTATTTTGGCTAAATATTCCCCGATGAATTCCTGAGGTATTACTTGAATGTTAGGATTTATATTGGTGTCTGAGTTGCAGGTATGTTCGCGAGCGGGGTAACTCTATTGTTGTATGTGAATGATTCGCAATATAAATATTCCGCGAGCGGAGTGAATCTTTCCACTACTCTCATGGGAGCAGGCCGTACGCCACGACGGAATAGATGCATCTATGGTTCGAGCCGTTCGACCCTCGGCAGTGCACATTTTATTATTGTTGGTTCGGGTCGAACGACCCTCGGCATTTCCTACGCATGAGATATACATATTATATACCACCTGTGACTTGAATTATTAAATTGTCTTAAGGACGTAAATTGTTAGATGAAATGACGGAACCCGGAGAATTTATAAATTTATGGAAACAATTGATCTTCCCTGTCATTAATTGTTATTCAATGTTAATAACCATGTTTATATCCTTCATATATTATATTGTATTGACCCCTAGCAAGTGTCAAATTGACCTCTCGTCACTACCTCTCTGAGGTTAGGTGGGATACTTACTGAGTAAACGTTATTTTCGTACTCATGCTACACTTGCTGTGCATTTTTATTGCACAGGTACTTTCACAGCGATGTGGTCGGCTTGGAGATTTAGGTGAGATGCATCATCCAGAGGCGACCCGCAGCCGATAAAGTCTCCCTCATATTGTATTTATTTTCATTTTAAGTTCCTTGTCCAATCTGTATTTCGGACAAGCATTGTAGTATTTGTATAAATTCTTAAAGTTGCTCATGTACTTGTGACATCGGGTTCTGGGATTTGCTACGGGATTTACTTACTATTTAAATTTGCTAAAAATGTTATTTTTTACTTAGTAGAAGTTCTATAATTATTGTTTAAGAAAATGATAAAGGAATGATTTCAAAATATTAAAATAAAGATTTCATTACTTATTAAGTGTTGGCTTGCCTGATCATGGGGTCCGGCGCCATCACGACCTTTATGGATTTTGGGTCGTGACAACTTGGTATCAGAGCACTAGGTTCCCTTAGGTTTCACGAGTCATGAGAAAGTCTAGTAGAGTCTTGCAGATCGGTACGGAGACGTCTTTACTTATCTTCGAGAGGCTACATGGATGTTAGGAGTACTTCCCTTCTTGATTCCTCATCGTGTGGTTTGATTCCTTTAAGGCTTATGCTTATGTTTCTTCCTACTCAATCTTACGCGTCGCGAAGCGCTTGCTATGAATCCGGAATTTGGGGAATTGAAATGGTGCTACGAATAGGGTGCGTAATGTTTTCCATGCGTAATTTTTTGGGGCTGTTGTTGTAGACCTGCAGAAGGATAATATGTTGTTTCAGCTCAGTAGATGTGTTTCTGAGAGCCTTAAGGCTATGCTCAGGTAGTGATGATGCTTACGATTGGTTATCGCGCGATGTGGGTGTGATGGTAGGATGCTTGCCCATATGTAGGGGCAATGAATGACTTGAAGGGAGGTCTTCTCAGAGTGTGATTTTGAGATTTCAGCATTTTAGTTCCGGCGGAGGAAAGGCAATTGAACTATAAATGGTCAGGTTTTGGATTGATAAAGTAGTAAGACTTGGTGTTTTCAAGTGACGTGGAATATCCACATGTGATGTGATATTGTCATCATTGATCGAATGGAATGTGTTAAGTTTGTCGGTGCTATGGTTTCTTCGGTTGCATGGGGTTGGGGTATTGGGAAGTAGTATTGAAGAGGCGGCTGTCAGAAGTCGTGGTGTGCGGTGGTTCAGTATTGAGTAAGTATTTCTAATGAAGGCAGCCCGAGAAAGATGATCATCAGAGAGTTTTGAAGTTGTGGTGATCTGCTGGATTAAATGCTACAGGGAATGATATTGAATTGAGGCAATAATTGGGTAGCATACGATGAAAGAAGACATGTGAGAAGTGTCAGGTGGCGGATAAATTTCTTAGAGGCCAGGTGTAAGAAAAGGAAGTCAAGTAGTTGCTCGCAGGATTGAGTTGAGCTAAAGTGGGAGAGCGGCAACATAGTGGTGAATTAGAAGATATTGTAGCACATTTAGTGGATGTCCGTGAGGAGCGGACAGACTAGTAAAGTTGGTAAATGAGAACAAGCTTAGGATGGGGTATTGATGTTGCAGAGAGTGTGCAGTACATCGTCGTTGGAAGGTGTCAGTTGGTAATTTCCACATGTGGGTTATCTCTCGTGGGCAGGTTAGCGGTCGTGTAGTTGGCAAGTTTCTGCGAGGAATTCTAGTGGCTATTCGGTAGGAGGGCGAATATGTGAATGATGCTAGAGAATTTGAGTATTCAGGAAGTGCCAACAGGAGAATTTAGAAGAATTTGACGGGTTGGTTGAGCAAGGTCATGTCAGCAATGAAGAAAGAATTTCGGTGGGGTCTAGAGTAGTGCAAGGAGTAGCTTCAGGCTAAGTGGGGGAGTCCCACCGCCTGCAGTTGGGTTGTAGGATTGTCTTCTCATGGGGTTGCGGATTGCCGGCGTAATGGCAAGTTGTTACAACTAAGGAATAAAGTGGTATTTGAGCATGGGATTTGAGGAATATGTGCAAAAGTTGGTTCTATTGGACCAAGGATAGGTTTTGGGAGATTCCGAATTTATGCTTAATGCATAGGCGAGTAATTAAGGTAGTGACTCAGTCACTTGCTTCATTGAAAGGGTGTTCGTGTACTAGAAGAGCCTTGGAGTTGATTATATTTGAGGCCAAGTCAGAGTGGGTGACTCTCAATAGTGGTCCTAATGAATTCGAAAGTTAAGAATGCGGTGTTTAAGGGGTTCAGGCAGCAGTAGGGTTAAGAAACGAGCTTTGCAGCGGAAGTTCTGAGAAGGGAAAATGGTTGGAGTGTTCTATGTTATTTCCAGCGTGCAGGATAGTATTGGAGGAGTGAGAGACATAAACTCCGAAATTTGGAAAAGATTATTGGATGGGTATTTCAGTCGAAGATGTGAACGCGCACAAAGAGGGTATGAGACGGTTTTTGGGATTGAGACACCATGGCCTCGTGAATCAAGGCCACTCGAGATGAGTGAGGAATGAGTTTGTTATGAGTTGGATGGGGTTACTATTGTTTCTGAGGCGGTTAAGGATGATTAAAAGAAGATAGATTGGTTATCCATGGTTGGAATGGCACATGTGTGACAGTGATCAGTTTCGTTAGTGAGATTAAATTATACATGTGGTTTGTGTCGGCGTATGCGAGTCTTGTCGGCCACCGTAATAGATCATAATTGGAAGCATTCAAATATTATGGCTTGTCAGGTGTAGGCGGATCCCGGAAGGATCATGGGGGTATAGACTATCCCCTGAGGATTTTCCTGTTTTGTGATTCTGAGAAGTCACTCGTGAGTTGTTATGGTTCTCTTGAATTGAGGTAAGAAAAAGGTTTCTATATGATGGAGTGTTCACCTTATTAGTGGTTCAGGAGTTATGATGGGATTCTTGCGCCATCTCATATTGGCATGTTAGGTGTAGTAAACGGTATGTACCAGGAAGTAAGGATCGAGATTGCGGTTTGGTGTTAACAAGGATGTCATGAGCTCGGATGAGCGGGGAAAAGAGATTTGAATGTTTGGAGTAAGCTGGTGTTGTCTTCAGTGTCACCTGAGATCGGTGTTTGAGGAAAAAGGCTTTACATCCTGGTCATGGGTTCTTGATTTGTTTTACAGTGTCAGTGTGGTCGGCGGTATGGATGTGCAAACCTGTTACCCTGTGTGGAAGGATGTGGGAGCATGACCGCGGGATCGTATGAGTGTGACATGTAGTCACTTAATGGATTGAAGATTCAGACTGAGTATGAAGAAATGTAATATTGCTTGTTTGAGAGTTATACTTGGAAGGTGTTCAGTTCAACTTTATTGCAGAATTGCTGGGTGAGGTCCCGGCTATGATGGTGGTTCTTGCGTGTTATGAGAAGAGATGGGTTGTTATGGATCCAGGAAAGGCTATCAACCTAGTTCAGTACGAGCAGAATCACCTTGAAGTGTGTGAATGGATTTAAAGAGGACTATGGGCTTCATATGAGTCAGGTGTGTTCATTCCAGTATAGCGCTCCCCAAAGAGGGGTGTTAGAATATCAGATGTGGTTCCGTCTTTGTCCAGTTCATGAAATATTATGATTGCGCCGTGTGAGTTGTGAAACGGCTTGATAAATTCCTATGTGCTGAGTTTCACGTAGTAATGATGTTATATGAGCGTGAGAGCTCTTGAGATTCAGAGTATATATATCGCACCTCAGTTGTGCTTAAGTTTTGGCAGCATATGACTCTATCAGTCTCCCCAGGATGGTATTATGCACTTAGCGTGCTTGTGACCGATATTCAGTAAATTTTAATAGTGAGCAATTCGGCTCCGTGTATATATCCTTATGTGAATCTTGTGATGGGATCGGGTGGCACGTCGCCACGGGTATGTTATGTGGATCAGGTTGCACGCCGCAACAGTGTGATGATGAGAATGGTTCCCTATATTTATTTTTCTTATGTTATACTTCCTATTTTATGAGGAAAGTCCATATTAGTTGCGTGAGTTGAGTAGTCCCTTCCCGAGTCATTTCCTTATGTGTCGTTCGAGTTGTGGTTTGTTGGCGCATTGTGGCATCGTGTGAGACCGCTGGTTATGTATGGGGTGATTGGTTGTCTGAGAAACTCATACTGGGTGAGACGAGACTATTGGATAAGGGATCAATGCGATAAGATTAAGAGAAATACATTAAAGGACAGTTACCAGTATTTGGTTAGTAATGAGGTGATGATTTTAGTCAAAAAGGAGAGATTCAATGTTTGGTTAACTCTGCAGTTGGTTAGAATTTTTGCACATCTCCTCCATGTGGTGGTATCGTCAGTATTATAGCGGGATGTATATATATATATATATATATATATATATATATATCATAAGGTGCATTGGGAGCATCATATTCGTGGAAATTTTGGACTATTAAGGTTCAGGGAATGTCATTGTGGATTGGATGGTGAAATATGTTGTTTATGGTGCTAAATTCAGCAAAGGTATGCACTCATGTTTTGGTACCTCGTGTGGTAGTTGATACGGTGTTTATATATTGGAAACAGGTCTGGCAGAGAAATTTCATGTCACGACCCCAAATCCTAACAGGCCGTAACGGCGCCTACCGTGGAACTAGGCTAGCCGACCATCACTTTACTACGCATTTATTCAATTATCGCAGTTCACAATTAAATAATAAGCAAGCAACCACATCATAATTAATAATAACAAGTCTTAGCGTCCCCTTAATACTCTAAACAAACCTCCCAAGAACTAGAGTCAATAGTCATGAGCATCTAAGAATAAATAAATCTAACTCTGCTAAAACTATAATATATGTCTCTGAATCAAATGCTAAGACTAAATAAGGAAGGGAAATGGAGAAGCTGTGGACGCTGGACAGCTACCTCGAAATCCCGTGAAATGCTGCTATCAACTGCGTCAGCTACTGCTGCGAACTAGTACCTGGATCTGTGCACATAGGCACATGGAGTCTTTATGAGTGCACCAACTTAGTAGTAACGAAAATAAATCACAGTCTGAGTAATATAAACACACAGAACATGTACACAATTCCACAAACCAGTAAAACACTAAGTCACCACGTAGTATTCATCAAATAATGAGTTCGAAATCAGTTTTTCAGGAAAATCATCGAAACAAGTGCAATATCAGTATATCTCAGTAAAACTAGTGTGAAAACGAAGTAAATCATAGTTTGAAAACTCAGTAAAAATCTTCATAAAACTGCCCCTCGGGCCAAAATCATTTATCGTAACCATTGCCCATCAGGCATCCTCACAATCACTCTGCCCATCAGGCATCCTCATAGTCACTCTGCCCATCAGGCATCCTCACATTCACTCTGCCCATCAGGCATCCTATTAGTCACTCTTCATAAGCCCCGCGAGCATCAGTCATTCGGTACCGACGCTCACTAGGGGTGTGTTACAGACTCCGGAGGGGCTCCTACAGCCCAAGCGCAATAATAAGCCACAGCATGGCATAATTCACACACAATATAGGCCCGCAGCCTCACTCATATCACATCATCCTCACAATATAGGCCAGCAGCCTCACTCAGTCAGACACTCTCAATTTGCCCTTCAGGCCATAAATATACCGGGTTCTCGACCCAAAAACAGTATTTCATTTTCAAGAAGTAGTATCAAAATACTCTGAGTGTCAAAACAATTTCACAGAAAAGACTGAGTGAAAAATCATAACATAGCAGTGAGGAAAATAGTAAAAACATCCCCCAAGGGGTAAACAAATCGGCACTAGGCCCCAAACATGGCTTACAGCCCAAAACATATTCATAATGTATAAATACTATTTAGCAAAGGCTTAAAAATCGGTTTCGCAACTCAATAGTCGCCTAAATAGGAAACATGTTCCAAAGTTTCCACCTTTTTATTTCAAAACCCGTGAAAGGGTGCATAGTCCGGGGTTTCATACCCTCAGGACAGGATTTAAAGACATTACTTACCTCAAAACTAGCCCGAAAACTATTCCGCAATGCGCTTGCCTCTCGAATCAACCTCCGAAGGCTCCAAATCTACCAAGTTCAGATTTTTATCATCAATATGGGCTCAAGGAACAATTTCCAATCGAAAGATATCAAATTTTACTCAAAAATACGAAACCGGGCAAAACCTGACCCCCGAGCCCGCGTTCCGAAACCCAGAAATTTTTACAGAAAAGTGTTCTTCATCTTCCCACGAGTCCGTACATATAAAGAACACCAAAATCGGAGTCCGTTTGACCCCTCAAACCGACCCTTGAAGGTCTCAAAATCTCAAGCCCTAAAACTCAAATTTTCTACTGATTTTCCATGAATTTACACTGGTTTTATGCTCTATAATCACCCATGATCGAGTTTTAATGATTAGAACACTTACCTCTATGAAAAACAAGAATTTCCCTCTTCAAAATCGCTCCCAAGAGCTCTTTTCCGTACAACAATGGTGTAAAAATAAAGTTTAAGTCGCGGAGGGTTTATTTTATTTTTTTGAACAGTGGTTCCGCGCATGCGGCCACTTTAGCGCACCTGCAGACCCGCACCTGCGGTCCCAGGTCCGCACTTGCCGAGAATCCCCAAAACCCGGCCTCCGCACCTGCGCTTGTCCTTCCGCATCTGCGACTTCGCAGGTGCGGAAAATACCTCGCACCTGCGGAAACTCTCCAGCCCCGCCAAGTCTCGCACCTGCGGCTCCCTACTCGCCCCTGCGAGACAGCACCTGCGGATTCTCCACCGCACTTGCGATCCCGCACCTGCGGTAAAACTTCCGCAGGTGCAGAAATCTCTGTGATTCCACACGAGCAGCTTTTTGTTGCAAATTTCCAACTTGCGAAGTTCCCGTTAACCATCCGAAATCAATCCTGAGCCCCTCGGGACCCCAACCAAACTTACCAACATATCCCATAACATCATTCAAACTTAGTTGCACTCCCAAAACACCAACACTAACATCAAAACACCAAATTTACATCGGATTCAAGCCTAAGAACTTTGAAATTTCTAAAATTCACCAATGATGCCGAAACTGTCCAAATCAACTCCGTTTGACCTGAAATTTTGCAGACATGTCCAAAATGACATTACAAACCTGTTCCAACTGTCGGAATTACATTTTGACCCCGATAGCCTATTTTCCACTACCGACCAGAATTGCCAAAAACTAACTTTCACCAATTCAAGCCTAATTCTACACCGGACATCACAAAATTATTCTGAACAC
>MDKH01172708.1:0-19572 GCA_005239495.1 Nicotiana undulata
AACTCTAATTTCCCATTTTGATCCGAAACTCGTCAAATCAAGCCCGTTTCTTACCAAATTTCACGGATAACTTAAATAACACATATTGAACCTGTTTCGGGCTCCGAAACCATAATACGGGCCCGGCAGCACAGGTTTCACATCAAGGTTCATTTTCATAAGCCTTTATTATTTACAGAAAACAATTTTCTTTAAAAATTCATTTCTCGGACTTGGGTCCTCGGAATTCAATTCCGAGCATACGCCCAAGTCCCATATTTTCCTACAGACCTTCCAGGTCCGTCAGATCACGGATCCGGGTTCGTTCACCAAAAATGTTGACCAAAGTCAACTTTATTCAATTAATTATCATAAATTCAACTCTTTATCAAGTTTCCACATAAAGGCTTCTCAGCTATGTGCATGCACATCGAGGTGAGATTGATGGAGGCTTTCGGGGCCTCGAAACACAGTCAAAATTAAATTTACATAAGTTGCCCTTTTGGGTCATCATAGGTTCCTTATTTGTTATGTATACATGTTGTGGGGGCCGCGTATGTACCAAGTGACGAGAGTCCGTACGTGGCGACTATATTGCTATGTCGGGTAGCATTAATACTCACGAGCATGCCTCTATGTGCCTTATGTGTACCTTGTATGTATTGTAAGTTGTGATTGTTGTTGAGATGACATGGAAAGGTGAAATATTATGATTTCAATCCCAATTGGCTAAAGTGGTATTGGCACAGTCTTGTTGAGTTCGCTATTGAGTCGGTACACATATGTACCTATATATGTATATGCACTTATTATCGAGTCAGCACACGAGTCGCAGACTGGAGGCGCGATCGTGGGTCAGTTTATATATTATTATTATCGAGTCAGCACACTAGTCGCAGAAATGATGCGCGATCGTGGGTCAGCTTATCATTATCGAGTCAGCACACGAGTCGCAGACTGGATGTGCGATCGTGGGTCAGCTTATCATTATCAAGTCAGCACACGAGTCGCAGGTATGATGCGTGATCGTAGGTAAGCTTATTACTATTGAGTCAGCACGCGAGTCGCAGGTATGATTCGTGATCGTGGGTTAGCTTATCACCTCAGTCCTTATGACCACCCTTATGAATCTAGCCGGTTGTCTTATTCTGGTATTGTATTATCACCTGAGTCTGAGTCACTTATAGTGGGATTTACATGTATTGTGTAAACGGAGGATTTGGCACTTGCAGTTCATTTTCAGTTGTTACTCGGATTACATTATTTGCTTATGTACTTGTTGCTTTCTGCTTCACATGCCTACTGCTTTAGCCATATCTCTTTTTATATTATATTGCTGGACCTTAGTGAGTATCTAGTCGACCTCTCGTCACTACTCCTTCGAGTTTAGACGGGATACTCACTGGGTACATATTTATTTATGTACTCATGCTGCACTTCTTCTTCTTCTGTACTTGATTGTACAGGTCCGGAGGCTGGTACATCTGATTATCAGGCCGGTGCTAGATACTGATTTGTGTGATTAGACTTCACGGTGAGCTGCTCTTCCTGGCGACCTCCTAGCAGCACCCTGAAGTTCCTTTGTTATTTTCCCCGTTTATTTCATCCAGACTGTGGATTTGTATATATGTATCTTGTATATTTCGATAGTTTCCCGTGACACTAGTTCCTGGCACACACGTAGCGTATATTTTGGGTTTTGGGCTGTATATATTATATAGACATGCTTATCATTTGGTTCACGTATTTATGGTTTTACTTCATATCGCATGCTATTATCATATTCATATCTGGAAAAAAAAATTGGTAAATGTTGGAATGTTAGGCTACTGGGGAAGGTAACTCATAATGTCATTCATGTTGGCTGGCCTAACCCCGTTGTTGGGCGCCATCGCGACCTAAATTAAGATTTGGGTCGTGACATATCTATTTAACTCTAGTTAGTTGACCTTGAGTGAGTGAGTAATTCTATAAAGTTTAATTTTAACTTATGTCAATCGCTTTTAGGATCTTAGGTTAATCAAAGATAGTCAGTTAGGTTAATCATTAGGTAAGGAGTAACTTTATTCTAAATTAATTAATTAGTAGCTAAACCTTTGTTGTCTTATCAAGATCTAATTAATAAATTAATTACTTTAGATTGTCACGACCCAAATCCTAATTCAAGTTGTGATGGCACCCAACAGCGGGGTTAGGCAAGCCGATATAACCTTCACTAAGTGATACCCTTCCCATTCGGTCAAACAAATCAATAATTACCAGTTTAAAACAATTAACATGGTACTAGCCTTGAGTGAAGGTAAAATCATAATAAATACAAGGCCGAAATTAAACATATACATAGATATACAACCCAAAACCCAAAATATATACCGCGTATGTGCCAGGAACTAGAGTCACGAGTGTCACGGGCAACTACTGAATATACAATGACTACAATATATACAAGGTCTCAATCTGAATGAAATAGACAGAGAGTATAACAAAAGAAACTCCAGGGTGCTGCTAAAAAGTCGCCAGGAAAGCGGCTCACCGTGAAGTATGACCACGCTATCAATATCTAGCACCGGCCTGAAAATCAGATGGACCACACTCCGGACCTGTACAATCAAGTACAGAAAAGGAAAGAAATTGCAGCATGAGTACATATATATAAATATGTACCCAGTGAGTATCCCGTCTAAACTCGAAGAAGTAGTGACGAGAGGTCGACTAGATACTCACTAAGGTCTAGCGACATAATATAGAATGAGATAAGGCTAAAGAAATAGGCATGCGAAACAGTAAACAGCAAGTATATGAACACATAGTGTAACGCAAGTAAGAACACCAAGTACCAATTCCTCTTATTCAAAAATACCTTTCCAATACTGTCATATGTGATCCAGACTCAAGTGTACATATACTGACACGGACAAGACCCGGCCGGAGTCATAAGGTAGGTCATAAGGACTGAAGTCATAAGCTCCCCACGATCGCGAATCATACCTGCGACTCGTGTGATGACTCGATGGTAATAAGCTCCCCACGATCGCGCATCATGCATGTGACTCGTGTGCTGACTCGTTAATAATAAGCTCCCCACGATCGCACATCATGCCTGCGACTCGTGTGTTGACTCAATAGTAATAAGCTCCCCACGATCGCGCATCATGCCTGCGACTCGTGTGCTGACTCGATAATAATAAGCTCCCCACGATCGCGCATCATGCTTGCGACTCGTGTGCTGACTCGATAGTAATAAGCTCCCCACGATCGCGCATCATGCCTGCGACTCGTGTGTTGACTCGATAATAATAGTTTCACATGTAGGTACCTACGAGTACCGACTCGACCGTGATCTCAACAGGATTGTGTCAATATCATATCACTGATAGCCAATTAGGATTTACATCATCATATTTTTACCTCTCCCATGTCATTTCAACAATAAACACAATTTATGATACATACAATGGTTTAAATAAGGCACGAAATGGCATGCCCGTGGGTCCTACGCCTACCCGACATAGCAATATAGTCACCACGTACAGACTCTCATCACTTGGTACGTACACGGCCCCCTCAACGTGTACACATAGCAAACAAGGAACCTACGGGGACATTTCCCCCTTATAAGTTTGGAAAGGAGACTCACCTCGTGATGATATCACCCCTCGGGTCAAGGATGCGCCCGAATCTCTGAAATTCACCCTCGACGGCTCGCAACTAACCAAACATGGTATAATTGAATTAATTTAGGTTCCAAGAAGAAGAATTAACAAGAAATCCTAAAATTAAGCATTCTTGACCAGTTCCAGAATTTCGACCCCGGGCCCACACGTTTGGATTTCAAAAATTCTTGAAGGATTCACCCACCCAAAGTCTAAGGATCGAAGTTATGTGATTTATTCAAGGATTCATAGCCTCAAATGAATAATTCACCAATTTATTCAAAGCCCTAGAATTTCTATCCAAATTTTATGGTTTTTGATTCTTTAGGGATTAAACCTGTTGAATTCTATGCATAATAGTGAAAAATAGAAGAGAATTACTTACCTCTACAGTGGGTGGTCGTGGGAGGTGTTGCTCAAACTTGGATGCTCTCTAATGGAGGTTGATGGTGGATAAAAATGAAGAAAACCCGTATTTTTGGACATTTAAAGGGGCTGGCAACAGTAATTTCCGCACCTGCGACCTTGGGACCGCAGGTGCGGTCTCGCACCTACGAGGATATCATCGCCCCTGCGGAAAAGGGCCTCGGACCTTGGGCATCGCACCTGCGGAGAAGGAGTCCGCACCAGAGGTCCCGCTCCTGCGGAAGAAGGGTCACGCCTGCGATGGGGGTCGCACCTGCGAAGGCTGGACCGCAGGTGCGGTCACACCAGAAGTAGCTGCACCAGCAATGGGTTTTGCTAGTTTTTCGCTTCGTGCGGGGTCCGGGATGCACCTGGGCCCACTCGAGCCCCCGTCAAAACATACCAACAGGTCCCAAATCATTATACGGACTAGCTCGAGCCTATGGAACACTCATAACATCGCTAAAACTCAAAATCACCCTCCAAAACCCCTAAAATCATAACTTAATAACTTTGAAATTTCTAGAATTCATTTCATTGTGCCGAACGGGTCTATACTACTCGGAATGACCTCAAATTTTGCAAACAAGTCATAAATAACTATACAGAACTATTCTCGATCTCGGAATTCCATTCGGACTTCGATAGAATAAAGTCCCGTTTCAAGCCAAATTCCAAACTTAAGGAAATCCTTATTTCCATTTCGGGCGCCGAAATGCTCCTGGGTCGTCAGAAACCCGAGCCGAACATATGCCCAATTCCGAAATCATCATACGGAGCTACTGGAGCTTTCAGAACTCGATGCCGAGGTCGTTTGCTCAAAATGTTGACCGAAGTCAAACTTGGCCAAATAGGCCAACCTTAAGGAACCAAGTGTTCCTAAACCACTCAAATAATTTCCAAATCCCGAACCACCCTCTCTCACAAGTCATAAAGCACGAGTAGCCGCTATGGAAGGTTTCATCTAAGGGAACGGGGTCGTAATACACAAAACGACCGGCTGGGTCGTCACAGATTAGATTAAACTCCTTAGACTTAGTTATTAACTTGAGCTTAAGTATCCAAGTGTAATTAACCTCTAATTAATGAGTTGGTTAAGTTAGTAATTAATTCAGGTCGTTAATTGATTGATTGAGACTAAGGTTGAGAACGTAATAATCAGTATATGCATACATATTCAACAAACAAACTCAACAAATTCAATTAAAAATCAGCATATAATTAAACAAAGAAATCTATGAATTCCCCAAACTGATCAGTAATTGAACCTAGCCCAAGGACTAATATTGGACTACTAATTTAAAAACAACTAAGGGAGATGGGAAAGGGGGGAAACAGTCTGGAAAAAGCACAAGGAAACCCCAATCAATGAACATTTTTAGCAATAGGTCGTAGATTGAATACACATGCATGTTCAAAATTAAACATGCAAAAGAAAAATAAACTCCTAAAACAATCCTAGGTTAATAATTTAAGAGGCTGAGGCAAAATTAACCGCACAAGAAGTTTTGAAATAAATCTAAGCATGGGATTTAGCAACATTAAGGCAAAAATGTATCAATTTATAATCGAAAACAGCCAGAACAGAAACCCTAATTTTGAACACTGACTTTTCAACATATCCAAATAAGTCAAGCGTATATAAAAGAAACGAAAGGAAAATAGGTTAAAAGAAAGGTACACGTCAATTGTGGCAGTTTTAAACGGATTCCAGCGGCTTCGCCGGAGTTGACCGAATTTTGGTGGGCTCAAAAGTGACTCCCACTCACATGAATCGATGGCTCCTTTCAAGAGCCATCGACTCATGTGAGCTTGAGTCACAGAGTCGCGGAAGATTAACCTTGGAAGGATTTTAGGTTTTTCAGATTCTCAGATCTGAAATTAGTTGGAATCGGATGATTTTTGGGGGAAACCAAAGACGGGAGGGGGTTGAGGATGAGGAGATGGTGCTAGGGTGAAAGTTTGGGGCTGTTTGGTGGAGCTCCGCCGCCGGTGGAGCTAGGTGGTAGACGGCTGGGTCAGGCGAGGTGTTGAGAGAGGTAGGAGAGACGGGCATGGGAAGGAGGGTGTTAGAATTTTGTCTTTAGAGGGGGTAGGGGGGTTTAAGAAAAGTTTTATATTAAATGAGTAACTAGTTCCCAGCCGTTGGATCTGGGAAGATCAACGACTAGGATTAATTTGATTCAAAACGGGGTCGTTTCAAAGGGTGCAGGGGTAGGACAGGTGAGGGATTTTATTGGGATGGTCGATGGGGTATTGTAGAGATAGGTTTGGGCCTGGGTGTTTTTAGCCTGGGGCTAAATTAATTCTCTTAAACAAGTCTAGAATACTTAATTAATTTGAATTAACCTAAAGCTCCACAAATTGTATTAATTAATTCTAACTTAGTCTAATTATAGATTAATTGGTAAATTAATTAAGGGTAAAATAATTAATTTGACAATCATATATTAAAAAAATCAATTTTCACAATTTTTTCGAAAAAATGACTAATTTTAGCAATTAGTTATTAAAACTACATTACATCAAATAATCATTATCCGTTTATTATTTAATTCGTTTAATTACAAATAATAAATTTATAATTCTTTGATAATGGTAATGCGCCTAATTATGCAATTTCAATAATTTAAAAAGATGAATCATAAATATGCAAATGCAAAATAATTCACAATTAATCACTAAAATTCAACAAAATTTGTAAAATTAATTTTTTGTATTGAATTTTGTAGGAGTGTATGGTGGGTGAAAAATCACGTGCTCACAATTCGCACAAGAAAAATCAATTATCAACCCTAATTGGGACTTAGATAAGGTAACAAATCACTTATTGACCATAAATTAACTAATCAATCGGAATAAGGCAAGTGACACCAATTAAAGGCCATAAATAAGGGAAGTAAGTAAAAGAATCCCAAAGAATATTGATTAAAGGTTGTTTAAATCCCTAATAGAAATTAATTAAGTAAAAATCCCAAAGAATACTGATTTTAACAGAAAAAATTGTTCAAGTCCCTAATACAACTCAATCAGTATATTGGGTTGAAAGAAATAAACAAATAACGGAAGAAAAATTGAAGAAAATAAGTGTAATGATAGAACAAGACCTAGGGTTTAAACATATACACGAGAATCAATCAAGATAGTAAAGAAATAATTAGTTTAAACACTTGAAAGTTAGAAAAACCCCTTTGAAAAAAACTTAGGACGAACCCTAATTTCAGAAAAAATAATTGAATCGAAATAACATTAGCAAAACAAAAGATTTTTTAGGAGAAAAATACCAATAGAACTCAGAACACTTCATATCTACGAGGATCTGAAAAGACCTAGGGTTTTTTCCCAAACAACAGAGATGAAAGAAAATCGGTCAACAACTATGGATTCGAACTAAAAATAGGAGGAAACCAGTACTCACAAACGAGAAAGGCCATAGATAGGCCTGTAGACAAGTTTTCGGGCAAGAACCAGGTTGAATCTCCTTGAGATCCTTTAAGAATCCATGTACTCAATAACCAGAGGGTGTAAAAGGTTGGTAAGGGCCGGAGAATACATAGAAACTCCATAGGCGGAAGTTTTGTCGGTGACAGCGATTAGGGCTTAGGGAGATAATGAAGAGTTGGGGGGAAACGATGACGGCAGAAGGGAAAAGAATGAAGGGGGGGTTAGGGTTTGGTTATGATTAAAAAAAATAAGAATTAATGTGGTCCGTTGATCTAAAAGATCAACGACGACGATCAAGAGGGGTGTTGGGTCGGGTAGGCGCGGATTGGGCGTGGGGGGTGAATTGGGCTGGTATCTTTGAAGGTTTGGGCTGGTATAAAGGGTTAGGTCCGAAATTTAAAGGGATTAAAAAAGGTTATTTGTTAAATACCCAATTAATTAATTAAAATAATTGGTAAAAATAATTAACAGATTATAAAAATAATTTTCATGCATAAAAAATATTTTAAAACAATTTATCAATATTTTAAGAATACAAAAAGCTATTTTCTAGCAAAACAATGTAATAATGCATACATGGGCTATAATTGTAAGGTTATTGCAATTATAACCAAAAATGTAAATGTGGCTAGTTGTGAAATAATTAGGCTTAGTATAAATATAAATAGTACAATTAAGTCATAAAATTGTTATAAAATTATTTGTAATGCAATTAGTAATTATTTATATCATAAAATATTGGGATGATTTAATTAAAAATCCTTAAAAATACAGAAATTATGGAAAAATATTAATTGGTGCTAATGCATAGTTTTGGAGGTATATATGCATTTTGAAAATATTATAGGGAAAAATAAGGTATCAACAATATCAATCGAAGATCAGGGTTGAGGACGACAAGCTACGAGCCCTTTCTGGCTGAGTGCACCCAAACAGATCAGCAGTTAAAATTCAGAGGGACGTCGATAGGGACACGAGGTCGAACAAGGACCGATACCAACCGTACACCGCAGATCAAAGGAACAATTGTTCGGGATGCAATTCCGTCCGGAATGATCGAAGAAGTGATGGAGGACAGAGTTCTCGGGGACTTATGAGAAAAAGTGGTTTTGACAAGTCTGTTGATCCCACAAAGGCTTCTCAGTTATCGGAGTATAACTTTAGCATCGATGCATCAGGTATTGGATCTGCGATCGGAAGTATCAAAGACACTAGGTGGCCCAGACCCATACAGACTGATCCTTCCCAAAGAAACCCAACTTTGATGTGCAAGTATCATGGCACGCGTGGTCACAGGATAGAGGATTGCAAGCAATTAAGGGATGAGGTAGCCCGTCTATTCAACGAGGGCCATTTTTGAGAGTTTCTCAGCAATCGAGCCAAGAATCATTTCAGGGAAAGGGATGTCAATAGAAAGAATGACCATGAAGAACCCAACATGTCATTCATATGATCGTCGGTGGGGTCGACATTCCACAGGGACGCATATTCAAACGCACTAAGGGATCAATCACTAGGGAGAAACGGACCCGAGATTATTGCCCGAAGGCACCATATCATTCAATTAAGAAGTAGTAGAAGGCATTTCTAAGTCCCACAATTACGCTCTGGTAATTTCTATCTTATTAAATAAAGTTCAAGTTAAGTGTGTTTTATTGGATCAAGGTAGCTCGGCAAATATCATTCGATCGAGGGTCGTGGAGAAGCTCATCCTACAAGACCAAATTACACTCGTGGCTCGGGTCTTAAACGACTTTAGTATGGCGAGGGAAACAACTAAAGGGGAGATTATCCTACTGGTAAACGTGGTTGGAACCATTCAAGATGCCTCTGGCTTAACAGCCATCGGCTCGGCCGGACGTGGGATGGTCGGGTTTTCTCCTCCCACAGGCACTACCGAGGGATTATTTCTTTCCTCGCCTCCGGCTCGAGGACTTTCGGAAACTTCGCAAGTTAAGGCCGTTGAATCAACATTAAATTTTTTCACTTTGGCTTTCTTTGATTTCGAAGGCTCAGCTGACGGTTTCTTTCTTTTTTTCTTCTTCTCCTCATCAAACTTCAGGGTATTCGCTTCCTCAGGCGGAGCCTCCCTCATCACGGAAGCCTCTCCCAGACCTGCATAAATGTAAAATATGACTGCCGGGAGCGAGGATGTAATTAGTGACGTCTCTTCGGAGAAATGCAATTACAACAAGGGTAGAGGCTTACCATGGTTCTTTGCTTCCCACTGAGCCACTGACAAATTACGCCACACGCGCTGACATATGGGCAGACCAAATATAGTTGGCCGATCCAGCCCGATAGATCTTTAACCAACCAGGGTACACCGCAACAGCTGTATCGATGGTAGGAGTTAGTGCATGGAGCAATTAATCCAAAGGAAAAGAAAAGATGTCTAACTAACATATGTACTTACGTTTCATGTTCCACCTTTCAGGGAACGACATCCTTTCCGCCAGAATTAGATCCGAAGTCCTAACCCGGACAAAACGGCTCATCCATCCTCTGTCCTTAACCTCGTTAATGCAGGAAAAAACGGCTCTCGAGGCCCGACGCTGAAGTTTAATCAAGCCATTGCGAAAAAGTCGGGGGTTGTGCATTCTAACCAGGTGGTCAAGGTAAAATGCATTCCCTCGACCGTGTTCGCGAAATGTCTGGTCATATAAACTATGAGCCAGAATGACAGATGTATTTGACTAAGAGTCACTTGGTACCATTCGCAGAAATCGAGGATCACGAGATTTATTGGGGGCGACGATGGTCCCACCGGGTCAAGGGTAATTGGATAGGTATACACACTGAAAAAGCTGGCCTCATATGTGGTTATGTCTTCATCCCGAGAGGGAATATTCAACAACACCGAATCCCCCCAATGGCAGTCAGCTTTCACTTTCTCGATGTCTGATATTAAGCTGATATATCGGCACATGGGCTCACATCGCCCTGACCTCGAGGAAGGTTTGTTGATCTTGAAATCGGAGGTTATCACACATGCTTTGGGGATGCATTACTCAAAATGAGGAGGCTCCGTCGCCTTCCCTTTAGATGAACGTGAAGAAGAGGAAGGTTTGTCGCCTTGGAAAACACTGGAGGAAGTCTTCGCCATTTTCTTTTGAGAAATATTGAAGGAAGGAAAGAAATATAGTCAGAGAAAGAACACAAGAAAGAAGTAGGAAGAAGTGTTTAAGGGTTAGAGGATGCGGTGAAAAAGAAGAGGCAAAATAAGAGGTATTTATAAAGAACCATCATATGCGTTAGAGGAAGCCAAAAAGATAGTAACTGCCGCAATCAGCTCAAAGGCTTCCCAATGGCTGTATGGACACGACCCTTTGGAATCCCCTATGTCGCATCAATTAATTTATATGACACGGGTGACGCAATAATGGAAGCATTAAAGGATGATGGATTCAAATCATTTCTTCATTCCAAAAAACGCGAGGACTATCGGTATATGGTCAAAATCGGGCTCGACCGATTTAGAAGATTTCTGTTGACATCGGGAGCAGACCCGAGGTGCAACGCCGAGAAAAATTCCTCGAAGGATGATACCGAAGGATTGACGCAACTCGAGACGAGGAAAAGATCGAAGCCTGTCACGGAAATGCGCGGGACTCTCGAGAACATGTGGCTGAAGCTCACAAGCGCCTGCAAAATAGTACAAATCCGTACCAGACCAATGAATAGATGTACCGGCTATTCTCTTTTGTAATAAATGCTTATGTACTATGTTGAGATTTCCCCTCCTATATAAAGGGGACCCTTATCATTTTTTGCACACACAATATATTCAAGGGAAGGAAAATAACATTCTCTGCTCTCTAACTCAAACATCCCATACTATCTCTTTACTAATTTAATACTTGCATTTATAACATTTCATTGATTGTCTTTCATTTATTATCAATCATTGATCATAAATAGCCTCCTCCGAGGTCCACAAAGTTGTTATATCTTCATTGATCGAACTTCACTGACCCCAAGCCTCGACCTCGAGGACCTATCTCGTCTAGCTCGGAACCCCCGACTTGAGGTAGTCCGGTTTGCCTATCTTCGATTTCATATCATTTTACCTTATTTCTGTTACTCACATTTTGCATCTATTGCTTAACAACTAGCATTAAATAAATCGCATATTTTTAGAACCACATAATCAAGTATAATTGTAATTACCATTTTCAAGGTAAACAAGAGACAAAATGGAAAGAAAAGGAATTTTTCATATATAGAAAGTATTTACAAAGACCACACAGAGTCTTACACAAAACAAACAAAAAAAAAACATAAGGAGAAAAAATCCTAAGTGCCTAGTCCGCTTCGGGAGCCGCATCTTCGGGAGCTTCATCTTCATCTCCTCTGCTCTCACATCCACTCGCGGAATCTTCATCATCGGAAAGTAAAGCTTCGGCCTCATCCTACAAAACGTTTTCACTCTCGATATCAACCGAGAGGTCGAAGCCACGAGCATGTACCTCCTCAAGAGTTTCTCTCTGATACTGGCGCCTAACATGATCAACAGTGCACGATAATATAACCTCAGCAGCAACGGAAATCTCATGTGCTCGAGTGTTAGCAGCTTTAGCGTCAGCTTAGTAAGAGTCCACGAGCGCCTACGCCTCCGATGTGGCCCTTGCAAGCTCAGCGGCCAACCGAGTCTCGAGCTCTTTAATATTCAAGGCTTGGACCAGGCTCTCCTCCTTCACACTTTGAAGTTGACACTTAACCGAAGACAGTTGGGGCCGAACCTCATCTTTCTCTGAGGCGAGACGATCCATGTTTTGCTTACACCCTAGAGTCTCTGCCTCTTTCATCTTGGCCTCCTCACAAATCTTCTCAACCAACTCGCCCTTCTGTTGAACCTGCAGAATCAAAGTGTTAGTCGCCAATATTAAGCTAATATATAACGAGATCCCAAAAATTTACGTTACCCATTCGAGGAGCTCAGTCTTTTCTTGATGAGCCCCTATCAGTTCGGCTCGAAGGCTACTGATCTCCTCTTCTTTTTGCACATAGAGGAGTTTGAGGGTCTCTCTCCTCCGTGAGCCTTTTGAGATCAGCCTCACATCGGGTCATCTCAGCATGGTATTTGGAAGACGCTTCTCGATGGAGCGTTGTAGCCTGCACAAGAAGGAAGAAAATCAGACATGAAGAAGTAAGAACAAACACAAACATGATAACAGAGGTTAGAACTTACTTGGTTTAGAATCCGCTGAGCCTCATCAAAAATGAGTGAGGCATCCAGGTCAGGAATGTCGTCGACCCTCGCAAAGCAGCTGTAGAATATATCATCATGTTCGGGGGTCGTCCCCATATCAAAGGTTCCCATGTATCGGGCATCCCGAAACTGCCCTTCAAAAAATGTGGGGCCGGGTGAAGAATCATCAATGTTAATTGCCCCAAGCGAGTCACTTGGGGAATTCTCCTCTCCTTGAAAGGCCTCAAAACTGGACCCTTCGGGCACACCCTCCGGTTGCTCATCACGCCAGGTGCAATCTTCAATACTCGATGACTCTGATTGGATCCTCCTCCAAGATCTCCTCGTTTTGAAGATGAACCTCCTTGACTGATACTAGCTCAATAGTTTTTGAAGCTTCGACGCTTCCCCTCTTCCGAGCCACCAGCAAGCATCTGACATCTTCTCTCTTCACGTCTTCCTCCTGTAGTTTTTGGACTACATCTACAGGCAGAGCAGCGGGATTGGTCTTCGACTTTCGAGCCTTGCTCTTCCTAGGCTTCGGAGTATCGAGAGGAGAGGCATTTTTCCTCTTCTTGTCTTTGGCCGGCTTCGAGACCTCCTCCTCCCCAGGTGGAGGAGTACTCATGGGAACATTGTCTCTGAGAGCTGTATGAGGAAAAACCAAGTTAAAAAGAGTATTTCTCATGCAGGAAAGCACCAAGCACAGACAGAGGAACTTACCATGATTTTTGGCCTCCCATCGACACTTGGCCAAATCGCGCGACGAGCGCTCAGCATACGAGGAGTTTGAGGCCAGTTGCTCAGCATACGGGGCTGCACCAGGAAACCAGGGGGAAGCTACACCATAAAGAAGAATATGAATAAGAAGAGGTAAAGGAAGCAAAACAAGTAATTAAACATTATCGGTGAGGTTCTACTTACGCTTCATGTTCCATTCTTCGGGGAATGGCATCTTCTTGGTAGGGGTTAAATCGAAGGTCTTGACTCGGACAAACCGGCCCATCCATCCTCGGTCCTTGTCCTCATCTATACTCGAGAACAGCACCTTTGTGGCCCGACGTTGTAGCCTTATCAGTCTACCCGGATAAAGACGGGGACTGTATAGCCTAATGAGATGATCGAGGGTGAAAGACATCCCCTCGACCTTGCTCGTGAAGAATCTGAGCAAAATGACTATGCGCAAAAAAGAGGGGTAGATCTGGCCTAGGGTTACCTGGTATTGGCGACAAAAGTCGAGTATGACTGAATCGACGGGGCCCAATATGAAAGGGTAAGTGTACACACTTAGGAACCCTTTCACATGAGTGGTGATGTCCTCCTCAGGGGTGGGAATCACCACTTCTTTATCCTCCCAGTGGAAGTATTTTTTCACCCACTCGAGATCACCTTTGGATTTCAAGTAGATGTATCTAGCTATGGCCTCACATCGGCTGGGAACCGAAAAGGGTTTTTTGACATTGAAGTCGGAAGTAAGTTCAAATGACCCGGGGATGCACTCTTCAATGCGTGGCTCCACTGGCATTTTATCGTCGGCCAGCCGCGATGAGGAGGATTTTCTTTTTGCGGGACGGTCTTTGATATTTTTTCCATTGCTATATGAAGTTTAAGAAAGAAGAAGGCGGAATTGGTGTTTTAATAAGGGATTGGTAAACGGAAACTGGCAAAAATGATGAACTTGAAGAGAGTAGAAGAGCTTTTAGACATTTGGAGAAGTTTTGAAAGTAAAGTTTGAAAAGATTATGAAGGTGATCTATTTATAATGGCCATTTCGACGGTTTGAGAACACTGGTGGCCGACCATCAACTGGCATTAATTAATGACCTTGGGAACTATGCGGACGCGACCCTTCAATCACTTATGTCGCTTGCGTCACAAGATTGACATCATAATTGATCGAGGAATTAAATCAGAGTCTCAAGTTCATTTCTTCTCGTTACACTCCAAAAAAACAAGGGGACTATCTGTATATGGTCAAAATCGGTATACCCGATTTCATTGGCAGGGGAGTTACCTCGAGGGTAGCTCCGTAATAGATCAGGCTCGAATTCGGAGATAGAACATCGAACTTGGGATCGAAGTTTTCATTGAGATCGAGGCCAAAAACAATCGAGACCAAGCATGACTGACTTCGAGTAAGGCGTAATAACAAAATGACGAGATATTAGTAACGGTCGAAGATCACGGTGAAAGTCCCAGAACATATCAAATCAAAGCGGTTATTGATGCCAATCGTGCGATTTGTTTCCGTTATCGGAATAGTACCTTATTTAGGATTCCTCTATTATATAAAGAGGGATCTCATTCATTTGTAAGGGGATCATTATTCACTAACAAGAATACACATATCCGCTGTTTTCTTTATCTTACTTATTGTTCATCAATGTTCATCATTATTGTTCCATTTCTTTACTGTTATTATTGCTCTATCTCGAGACCGTCTTGAATCGAGGTCGAGACTCCACTCACATACTGATTTGATCTACCATATTGTCTAATTTATCTATTTAATTCTTTGTTTATCAATTGGTATTGAATTAAGTCATATATCCTTAAAACCACAATATAAGTTTAATTGTTACTCAAATTTTAGGGTAAACAACATGATTAGAAAAAGCGTAAAAACTGAGTTGATAACAAATAACATCCTTTTTAAAATTGAGTTGTACTTATACTTTGTAAATCTTTTTCTATGGTAAATTTCACAATCAAATTTCAGAATGAGTTATTTACTGCCAATAATTGTTACTAATCCATTCTATTGTTTGGAAATTCATGATGTTAACATAAGTTTTATCACGTACGGAATTCATCAATTTTATGATGATAAGTTGATCAAGGTCCGACAATAAGCTAGTTGCATCCCATCAAGTTTCAAAATGAGTTTATTTGTGGTTACTGTTGTCTATCATGAAATGGGTTGCGTACTTTTTCCTCGTAATTTTAGTTGTACAAATTGAGACAATATAATATGGTAGTGTACGGGTAAAATCGGGGTAAAAGTCCACCCTGATTTCCCGACGAAGAAACGAGGGGAGAGCACGGACCCACGAGATCGTAATTGATGTCTGAGACCTTTCATATTGAGATCCAATGGGAACGTACGATCTATGCGTCATCGAATGTGGCAAAGCAATGCACCCTGAGCCAAGTATAAGTTATAGCCTCTAGGGACACGATGAACGGTTTTGCATGGCAGATAGAGGGTTGTGATACTCGCCCTCAACCGGTTATCACAGCGAAAATATCGCTTGATGTCGATTGTGATCAACAATTATTAGGAAATGAACATTTTACCTTTTTTAGACTTCTATTGGGACTGAAACTCTCCTGCTATATAAAGAAGAGATTTTTCTTTTCTTGGACACATTGTAGCATGCAAATCAAAGCAATACAAATTCATTTTCTGCCTTTTTGCTATTGTTAAAGTTTTTCTCATTTGATTGTTCTTCATTAAAGAATGGGCTTAAATAGAGGGTCCATCGAGGACGAGGTCGTTAGTTAGTCTAAGTTAAGGCTCGGCCATAATATTGCAACCGGTTTGAATGTTTATTTCATTTCTAACTCATTTATTTGGTATCTTGATTGTTCATGTTGGATTAAATCACATATCCTTACAACCGCGTATAAATTTAATTGTTACCCAATTTTGGGAAAAACAGTTTTACGCACATCGTGGGGTTGCGGATAACAATGGTGATTTGATATGAACTCCATAAGACACTCTATTTTACGCTTGTTCTTTGAAGTCTTAATTTTAGGTCAGCCCAAAATGTCAAACTCTCAATCTTCTCACTTGAACATTGACGTTGAGTCAGGCTATCACGGCAAAAATAATAATTTGGTGCCTAGCAACGATGTGCCTCCTGCCGATCCTAGTAGTGTCCTAGCCACTGGCTCGGTCGATGCTAACTCACAGGTGACCATCAACATCAATTTGCCAACAGATCTCAAAAACAGTAATTGTGGGGAACCTCGACCAACAGCTCGAGAAGAACCCCAAGGCCAAGAAACTTCGGGGGTTGAGCGCTCTCTCTACGGCCAATTCTCTTTAACAAAAAGGCATTCCCTGATCGTAGACCATCCTTTATCCTTTCTTCAGTGAAGCCTGAATGGACAAATCATCGGCAACCAGAGGTAGGTCCATCCATTCCATCTGGAACCTTGACGAGAACACCTTGAGCATCTCATTGTCCCTCTGTTTGACCTTGAAGAGATCTGACTTTCTGGTCTCGACTTTGATGACCCCGGCATAGGCTTTTACGAAATCATATGCAAGCATAGCAAACGAATTAATGGAATATGGAGGCAAGTTGTGATACAATATCATTTCTACCTTGGACAAAGTCTCCCCAAACTTATTCAGTAGAATTGACTCGATCTCATCGTCTTCCAAGTTGTTCCTCTTGATCGTGCATGTATAAGAGGTCACATGCTCATTTGGATCCGTGGTCCCATTATATTTAGGGATGTCAGGCATACAAAAGTCCGAGAGAAAGAAGTCATTGGCTTCATCTGTTATCACATAATATGTCGATTTGGGATACCGACCGAGATTGTTTGCGACAACGGAAAACAATTCATCGGCGGAAAGGTGAGTAAGTATTTCCAAGATCAAAAGATCAAGAAGATACTATCAACGACTTATCACCCTAGTGGGAACGGGCAAGAGGAATCAACGAACAAAACAATACGCCAAAACATAAAAAAAAGGTTGGCTGGTTTGAAAGAAAAATTGAAGGAGATCATACCCGAAGTTCTGTGGGCATGACGTGCGACTTAGAAATCAAGCATCGGGGCCACTCCGGTTTCTTTTATTTATAAGTTGAAGCCTTAATACCAACCGAGGTGAGGGAACTGTGCCTCAGATTCAAGTATGCTATCGAATATTCAGACGGCAAGGTTATGGTAATGAGTCTAGAACTGTTGGAGGAAAGGCGAGAGGTCACCATGGTCCGGTGGGTCGTCTTGTAGTAGAGAGTAGGAAGATACTACAATCGAAGAGCCAACCTCTGACATTTTCAAGTCGGGGACTTTGAATTGAGAAAGGTAACACTACACACGAGGAACTTAAATGAAGGGAAACTGAGCTATTGGAAAAGGCTCATATAAACTCGAAGAGGAAAATGGTGTACAACTACCAAACAACTTAAATGTGGCCCACTTAAAGTGAAACTACTGCTAAGGTACAAACTTGATTCCTTTTTAATTTTTTTATATCGTAGACTAAACTTGAATCAATGATCGTTTGCATCAGATCAAGGGTATCCGAGCCCTCACAAGTTCGGCCTCGAATACGGGGGGCCATTACCCATAGGTTAAGATCTTTACAAAGGAATAGAAAATTTTATGTGTCAAAAGCCAAGGCTTGGTGGTTAGGATTCATTGTAAGGGTCAAACGATCATGTGAACCGTGCCCACATAGTCCACTCTAGCCATGACACAAGGTGTATGCGCTTCCGATCATGCACCTTGCATATTAGGCAATGAAAGAAATTTCTACTTCCCTTAAACCTTATTACAACACATTTTACTTCTTCGCTCCTGGATCTTAAAGCCCACGGGCTACCCCACTAGGGGACTGTCGACCGGTAAAAATGCAGACGACCCCGACTGTCAAATCTTGGAGGCACCAAGCCTATGAGGCAGTGCCGAACACAAAAGGCTATGACCACCCTAAAATGGCTCGGAGATGTCCAAAGTCCGTACTAAAAAAGTAATGCCCTTACGAAAAATCAAAATCTATTAAAAGGTTACCCTCGACAAAACCATTATCTAAGGCACTTAAGCATCTTAAAAACCTTGGTTTTATCAAAGACTCGAAGCCACAAATAATCCCACAGTTGCAATCCAATCGATCCCTATTTGGGCCTCCGAAGAATGGATGCTCCAGACTACATTTGATTTTATGCTAAGGCATTAAAAACGATACGCAAATAAAAAATTGCAAATAGATTCTAGGAAGTAAAGATACGATATTTCCAAAAAGGGGAAATTTTATATATTCCGGAAAATAGACAAAACGACCGACGCTCAACCGAGTGAACCGGGCCGAGCAAACATGTTAGATACTTTATACCCAAACTCACTCATGACAAAGAGAAGACATATTCGCATTAGTTAGACAATAGGGAGATCGTGTGTACAATACCAAATCATTTCCATTAGTTACTTCATTTTTAATGTCTCAAAATATGGACATTTTCATTGACTTTCCCAACACCCATATACAACTCACACCATGTCTACAAAGCCTCTAATAATTACAAGAGTGTGATAGTAGTGCCGGCAACAAGGCTCCATCTATACCTCAAAACGTAATAATATAATAAACAAAATATGCATAACCCTGAAATGAAGTTGTGAAACCCCATGTGTTATTTTTCTCTCTTCTCTTACGTAAAATACGTAATGTGGCGTGGTTATATAAGGTATATATGATTGCGTATAGCACATTGGGAGAATAAGACTGAAAATGTGTAGTAATATCAAGGAAACAAAACTAAAGCTTTAGGTCAAAGGAATCCCTTAAACAAAGGTTTGTGGTTAAAGAAATGACTCGGGTAGCACCCCGCACGTTTGGAAGGTTTAAGTTAACTTGCACCTGTGGGATAACACTAAGAGTGTCTAATATGCTAAGAATAATGTGTTATGAGGTATTATAATATCACACAGGCCACATGTCAATTTTTGGAGTCAAGCAAGTTGAGAAATAAAGGTCGGCAAAAGTTATCGTAAATTTCTCTAATAAATTTTCTAAACTTTGGGTCAAATGTATCAGATAATTTCTCCCAATATATAACGAGTTATGAGACCCACAACCTACCGAATCGAAGTTCTACGAGTCTAGTTTGCAACCAAAAACACCTCACATCAAACCGACATCGGAGTAAGAAGTTA
>ML285266.1:0-19032 GCA_005239495.1 Nicotiana undulata
GGATTGATTTGGAATCTAAAATTTTGAAGAAATTACGCCGTTATAAGTGTAAATAGTTCTAAGATTATTTCAGTCATTTTAACAGAAAAAGAGTTTATCAGCACTTTTTTACCAAATACTGCAGTAGCTTATTATCAATTTCAGCACTTGTATCCAAACACGTAACTGCTTATTTAATAAATCAATTTCAGCACTAGAAAGTGCTTTTCAGCACCTAATGCTTGTCAGCTATTTTATATCAGCTAATCCAAACGGGCTCTAAAAGTCTCAATATTTAAGTGGGTTCGGTTTTTATCAAAACCAAACCAAACATGTATTTAGGGGTGTGCGTGGGCCGGGTTGGTTCGGTTTTTATCAAAAACAAACCAAACCAATTAAATCGGATTGGATTGGTTCGGTATTGTCAGGTTTTTCGGGTTTGCAGTTTTTTTTAGTTACATGAATATTGTTCTGATCTTACTTCGTTAAAGTTATAGATAAAGTTTTGATAAGTGTATATATGATTAGTAAATATTGAAAAATTTGACAAACACATGACCTATTAAAATATTCTAATAGGATAATTTTTTTAGTAATACATGATAGTTATTTTCTTAGTCGTCTAACAATAATTTTCGTTATGTACACTTTCTAGGTTAACGCATGAGAGGATCCCAAATATTTCAAGATTTCTTAAAGAATATTCAATATAAAGTATTAAAAAAAATATAAAATTATATATTTATATGTCGTTTTGGTTCAGATTTTCTTACTCATTACCAAACTAAGTCAAACCAAACCTAGTCGGATATTTTATTCGATTTGGTTTGATTTTTCGATTTGGTGCGATTTTCCAATTTTGTTTGAACATCCCTACACGTATTATATTCTATTGCAGCAGATAATTTGATTTATTCTTTACGTTACTACTCTTACCTTTTTTTTTATAATGTTTTTTGTTTTTTCTCGCTTTTTAAACATAGATACTAAAAGAGTACTGTGAAAAAACAATGAATTCTTGGTCATTGAAAGTTTTAATTTCATGACTATATTACTGCCCTCTTGATTATTAAGATCTTAAAAAAAGTTATTAAGATTTAAGAGTAGAAATCTTGTTAACTTCAAGACACATTAAAAATGTTGATCATTTATGTGCAAAAATCTCAGTTGATCGTGGCAGCAATACTATTCTGTCACTTTTAATATTCCGCCGGGTATTTAAATCGTCTGCAAAGAAATTTACCTTCCACTCGATGGAAATTGTACTTCAAGGTGGCCATCACAGCTCTTCTCGTTAAACAATACCCCAGTTCATACATTGCTAGTTAAAAATTGAATTTATAGCAACTTCTTTAGCTATATATCCTAATAATAACGTTACTTTTTCCAGGAAAAAAAAGTCATTTTTATGACTGATGAGTAAGTTATCATTAATATCCGTAATTAATAAAATTACTAAGCTGATAGTAATTTTATGTGCTGTCATGACACAAACAAGTTACATGAATAATTCCGTTAGTTAGCGATCACATTCAGAGAATATTTATATACAACAACAAACTCAGTATGTTCCCACCAGGTGGGGAAGGAGAATATTTATATAAACTCAATATTTACACCAAAACAGTCAACTCTGAGAAGTCTACTCCATTCTTCAAACGGTAAAAGAGGGATACATATGTGATTATAGAATCCTTAAAAAGTCTCCAATAAATCCTTATAGTCTAACCTGGCTAAGCATATTTAGCCTTCAATAAATTAAATTGTGTGTTTCTTTATCTCTTTATAACATACAAGTCTCCAATCCTAAAAATGTTGGAACTAATGCAAGTATAACTGTAACAGCAACTTATCCTTAATCCCAACTCTTTATAACATACAAGCCTCCAAGCCGGGGATACCATTCACATGACAGGTAGCCTATGTTGCGCGGACGCTCCAAAATGTAGCCGTCGGGATCCTTCAAAAATGCACTACTTTTGGAGGATCCGACACGTATCCAGCCATATTTTCGGAGAGTCCGAGCAACATAGCAAGTAGCTGCATATTTCTACTACATTCTAGGAAACAGGTCAGAAGTATCCCAGAACTGATGTGCTACATTCCAAAATCAAGGGGGCTAGAGAAATTGAGTATGAAAAAGCTATTATAGATATGCTATCATTAGCTCTACACATTAATCACTTTTTCTAATCATTTAACTTCACTACTATCATTAATACAGTTACAGAGTCCTAATACTGTCGTATCATAAGGATAATACTACAAAACTACATCTCTCTTCAAATTTATAAGCTAAATATTTCATTTGCTTGATAAATCCCTATCCATTTCCTCCCAGCTGATCCTCGATTTTGTTGCATTTCCTCCGTCAAATTTCAAAATATTTGTATCCGTCACCAGGGTTGGTCATTCCCTCTTCCCAATCACCCATCCGACGACCACCAAAAACCACTTGTTGAATGCCTAAATATCTGCATAGTGAACTACACATGTTAGCATCTCAGCTAAGATGATGTCAACCACTCATAAATTTGATAGTGAAACTCTTACTCTGAGCTCAATACAGTCAAGCAATTGAGAAGTACGTCAATTGAGAAGAAATCAGCTGTACCAAGATCCACCCTATTATACACATTACCAAGTTGAAATAAGCAGGTTTTTCCATACTAAAGAAAAGAAGCATTACAAGGAATCTTTAACGAAATATTTGTAAATTTAAATGAAAAAGGTGCAAAGAAAGGCATACCAAACTCTGCCCCAATTGTCCTGGAATTCAACATTACTTATGTCATGGAACGATGAAGGCATCACCTTGGAGCCTTTGTCTGCATCATAAAGAGGATCAAACTCCAACGATGAACCCCCCAGCTGCATTCATTTAACACAAATATGAACCTTACCCAATCATGTTAAAGGGAGATTTAAATTCTTTGCAATCAAAAGTTTCAGAAAAGAAAAAAGGGGATGAATGAACTAAAATGATCAAGCACAGAATAGAACTAATAACTTCATATAGTTACAACCTGACCTAATACCAACTTGTTTCAAGGTATTAAAAACTTAAAGGACGATGATTGTAAGTACTCCACTTAATGATTGGTTACTTGCTAAGGAAGCAGAGTGATGGGAATGACAACACTAAACAATGGCAGGACAAAGAAATAATAGGTGTTTACCTGCAAATTAGATGAGTTAAATGCGCCTAATCGGCCGATGACATACCATGCCTGGATAACCTGCCATTAGGAGCAAAATATCTTCCTCAAGTTATCAAACTCAATAGGCTAAAAGTAAGTCATGTGATGTGAGAACAGAGAATAAAACAACATACACTACCGAGAAGGTTAACGTCTCGATCAGATGGTGAGCCATATAATTCGAACCATATGTACGAATCAAGAGGATTAAAACTGTCAATTCAAGTTAGATGCAGTGAGTGATATATCTTAACATTATAGCAAAGAATAAAAAAGAATATTGCAATAATAGGCAACATTTTCAGTTTAATGATTATATTGTTAGTGTCATAGCCCAAGCTCATGGCCGAACACACCTCGCGGACAGCACCGGACCAAGGATTTGATGGGGATGGGTGCACCAGCCATAGAATATTCATAAGGGTGTGATTGGTTCGATGGGTTTTTGGATAAAGGATATTCGAAATAAACCCATCAAAAAGTTAAAGAAAAGGGACACCTTTACTCGAGAAGACGAAAATTTCCCCAAGAGAGTAGTTGCTTAAAAAGCAAACTATCCAATACTTGAAACTATTTATCCATAATTATTATTATTTTGACACAATATATTTCATTCACCAATCAGGCACTAGAAACATTTTCCGACGAAAATATTTTCCTTCATACCAAAAACATATATGTTCTGCAAAGACTCTAAACTAAAACTGCTGAACAATTTATTGTATAAGGGCCTATAAATATCTGCAAAGCATTTGCAGCTTTGTGACAACTGATGTTAAGAAATATAAAGCACGAATAACAAACCAAAAGGCCATGTATTTGAACTATAATAACTCAGATTAACTCCAGTGCATTTCCTGATCTATACCTTCTTTTTAGTTGTAGGACCTGTGTTGCTACAATCACATGCGTAATAGGCCCAAATAGAGATTTTAATGAACTATTAGCCCGTCGAACAAAGCAATTTTGACAAGAACCCTATATTGTCAGACAAAATAACCTTAGTGTGACACCTTAAGAAGTGAACTCCAGGAGAAGAACAAACACATTGACTAATTCTTCTCCTCCAATTTTATATTTAACAGAATGAAGTGCACTACACCAGAGAATTTTAAGAAGACGGAAGAGTCAGAATTTAATTACTCTCTAAAGCTGACTTTGAATGCAAGCACAGATCCTGTTTTAGACTTGTAAAACTTTTGGCCCTTGACTCGAACTCTTTCTTCGACCTATCAAAATGGAGAAAAGGAATTGAAAGCTATAATTCAAAATTTAATCAATAAAAAGGTGGAGTATTTAGAAAAGGATAAAATAGCACCCACTCTTTTCCTCATAAGCTCTGGATTACCAATACTATCACCAAGCACAGCACGAAGCTCTGTGTCATGCTTACAAGCATCTTCTAACACTCTGAAAAAAACAAAAAGAAATGTTTCAACTCAAGCACCGACCGGGAATCCATGTAACCCTAGAATAAAATCGAGGGAGAAAGAAAATGACTTGGCCCAAGCAGGGTAGTTGTGGAGACGCTCATATTCACGTTTCCTCTTCTCCTCCCTGACCTTCAACAACCTCCGCCCTCTGGCGGTGGTTCCCGACCCTTTGGCATTGCTACTACTAGTAGCATCTGCGCTTAAATCTCCCGCTGCAGTAGCAGTAATGGTCAAACATTCCATCTCCCTGTTTCTAATTGATAGCCGACGACGTGAAGAGACACTCCATAGCGCCGGCACCGGCGCCGGCGCCGCCACTTGAGGAGGATTAAAGTGGAGGAATTGTTGATGTGTAAAAGATATTGGATGCATTCTTAGCTTTATCTTGCAGGAATACTGTACTTAAGAATTCAAGCTTTTTATTTTATTTTCAAATTGGACATAAAATCTCTTTATTTATATCTCTACTTTAATAAATTATTTAATTAAAGTAATTAGCCGTTAATTTAAAGAAATTCTACTCTAAAAGCCATAATAATAATCTCATATAATATTATTGAAGTATAAGATAATATGGTAGATTTTGGATCCTATATTCTTTTGTAGGTAGATTACTCTTGAAGATTAAGGGCACGAGTGGTTTCAATTTTATTGTCTCTTTAAATAATTAGGAAATGAGTTTCTCTTATTTGTTTTCCTTTTTTTTAGGATAAAAGGTACTTATGTATTAATAATAACTAAGGTACCCAGTAAACTGTCGTCAATACAGGTGCCTCGATGGACTATAGGTATGCCTTCTAAGGCATTGCCATTACCTAATGCAGTCATATTACAACACATAGAAGTTGAGCATTTTCTTACATAGACAAAACCATCCTATCTTTGTGATAGGCATCTATTACAAATTCAGGTGGTAATACAAAAGTACATAACTTATTATAACTAGTTTGCATAGGAGTTGCTCTTGCCAAAAGATGTGCTACCATGTTCCCTTCACGAAAGTTATGCTTCACAGTGATCTCCCATAGTAGCAGTGCCTTCTCCATTAACCACCTGCATTCATAGATCAAATCATTATAAGTTGGATAATCATCGTGAAGAAATATTATAACTTCTGTGGCATCCGTCTCTACTTCGGCTGGGAAGATTTTTTCCCTGATAATTAGTTGAAGTGCATATCGTAATGCTTGTAATTCTGCTTGGATTGGTGTTGTTGCATGGATTTTTTTGAGATAGCTCATTCTCCATTGGCCTTTGTTGTTACGTATGGCTCCGCTGATTCCCCCTTGTAGACAATTGCTCCTAAAGGCACCATCAATATTGATTTTGTACCAACCTTTTGGAGGAACTTTTCACTTAACATTAATGCTCATTTTTATGTTATTAGTTGTTGCACTAGCCGTTAATAGATTTTATTTCAACGGCTTGGTTGATAACTCTTTTAGTATTGACGTAGTTAGTGGTATTGTTTTTATTGTTGTGATTTCTATTGTTCCAGATAGCCGTAGGGCGAATGGGAATATATCTTCTCATGTGATGTATTATTGATCATAGTGGGATTTGCATTTCTGAGGTTGTCAACCCAGTGTGTTGTATGCATTTGAGGGTTGACAGTTACTCCCACTGATTGCCAAAATGATTGAGTAATGCTACATTCCCAGAAGATATGGATTAGTGACTCATTGGTGTTTTTGCATATTGGGCAGTTAGGGTCTATATTAACACCAATTATGCTTAGGTAAGCTCTTGTAGGAAGACGTTATGGTAGCATTTTCATATAAAAAAATTATTCTTGTAAGGACATTTGAGGTCCCAGATCCAATTGAAATTGAGGTTTGGTGATGTTTGATCATCAATTAGCTTGTAGCAAGAAGTTGTGGAGAACACACCAAAGAATACTATAGAAATTAATAGAAACGAAGTTCATATCATAAACGAAACTAGAATTTGAAATTTATGGGTTCTAAGATAAGTATTGAACCATAGCAAAAGACTAAAATCTTTCTATACAAAAGAATAAAGACTAAATTCATTTGTGCATATTAAAATGAAAAAAAAAACTAAATATTTTAAAGGGGCATTGAGTTGCAAACTAATTTTCATTGTTTAAATATTTTTTTCTAAAAATATAACTTTAACAGTAAAGTTATGATTAGCCGTAATAGGTCAAAGATGATTTATTTTTATATTCAAATTAACAGAGTTTATCTCATGATACAACAATAATTGTTTCATATAATATGTATTCTTGCATGCCAATTATCTGTTGTTACAAAAGTTCAAGAAAAAGACATGGGAGTTTCCATATTTGAAGTTAATGAGCAGTAATAACTAGATTCACTAAATATTTATACATATTCAGTAAAAAAAATTATATATATATATATGTGTGCGCGCGTGCGCGCACGTGTGTATAAGCTAAATAAAATTCTTAATAATATTCACGTGAACTCATAACTTATAAGCTATGTTCGCTTAGGGGCGGATCTACCGTGAGAGTTGAGGTGGTACGACACCCGCCCGCTTCGGCTAAAAATTTAAATATGTAACTATATATTTTGGCTAAAATGTATATATACTTAAAGTGCCACCCGCATTTCACAAACATGATGTGGGTGCCATTGGTTCAGTTAGGCTTTTCAGTTTTTGTGGTCTTTCTTTTTCAAAAGAATCCAAGTTCGAAACATATGGACGCTAATGCTCTGGCTTGCCGTCTCTTCTTTGCATTTTCCTTTGCTCTTCTCCTTTTGAAGAAGGTAAGGTCCAAGGAAGAGAGACAGCTCAAGGGGTTGATGTAGACAGCCTACCCTAATGTATAACGGGGATGGAAAGTGGTTGGATATTTAGGACACCCTATCTTTAGAAATAAAGAAGGGCGTGAACTTTTTGTATGTCGTATGCCTCCTTTTTCGAAACATTTTCGGTCATTTTGGTAGATGGCGATAGAATTGTTAGAGCCAATGTTCCTTTTAGAAGGGCGGAACCGAAGTATAGTGTTGAACAAGTAGGTGTAAGTGTTGAGTTCTACGCAATGAACTTAACGGCGCCAGTTATAGTGATCCTGCTACTGTGAAAAAATATACTAGACGTGCTCAATTGGGTGAAATTTTTGAATAAGATCATATGCTACTTAGAAATCTGATGGTGTTTTTCGTAGCAGTCTAAGGTGTTGGTTTTAGGGGTGCTTATCAGGTGGATCGGGCGGATAATTATGTTTAACGGTTCGGCTTATCGGTTATCGGATTATAAATGTAGTAGTCCGCTAGTCATCCAATAAGATAACGGGCGAATTGATATCGGATTAACGATCATCGGGCGATTTATTGGCTAAACCAAAAAGAAATATTTTTGGTATAATATTGAAATGGATTCTTTTTTAATGGGTGCTTTTGTTGACTAACTTCTTGTATGCATCCTAACAGACCTGATGAGCTAGATAGAATTGAAAATTATGGTGGGAAAGTTATAAATTGGAATGGACATCGAGTCTTAGGAGTTCTTGCTACTTCAAGATCCATAGAAAAGTGTAATATAAACATTCTTAACGGGTTAATGGTTTATCCGACAAGAAAATTGATTAATCCACCCCCAAACCATTAAGCCGTTAATTATAAAATCTCAATCCGTTCACCATCCATCACCCCGATAATCCGATACCAATAAGCCAATAAGTCATCAATTCGATCGGTTAACAGTTTCGGTTTGATTTTGAACAGCCCTAGTTGGTTTACTTTTGGGCATGCTTCGTTTGCTTTGCTCTTCTTCGGACACATATGGCAGGGTGGTAGAATCTTGTTCAGAGATGATTTTGCTAGTATTGACCCAAATTTAGCTGCTCAAGTCGAATTTGGAGCAATCCAAATATTAACGACTTCTTTCATTGTTCGAAATTGTGACCTATAAGTTACACGGAAACAACTTTATCATTGCTCAAGGCTCCCTTCTTTGTTGACAGTGTCGAAACTCAAATTTTAGTGGTTTAAACTCATGCATTGAATTAGATCCATGTCCAAATTCTCATATATCCGTTTCTTTATTACAACATTCTTTTGTGCATAATTTAATTTATGCATTTTGCACAAAGTGGAAGAGAAAAAAAAAAAGATCATTACTTCTCACTATTTCTGGGAGTGAGTTTTGCTTGCTAATATAAGAAATGAATAAACAATACTCATTTGTGAATTAACAAAATAGGAAGGAATATTTCTATATTTTCAATATAGGTAAAATTTATTCTGGAAAATCACACAAAGGTGAAAACTTGAGCCGGAGATCATTAACACCTCTACCATGTGTTCCTCTATACAAAGGAAAGTGAATTCACACACTAACATAGTGAGTATTCGCAGTCAAGCAGTCGTGTTAGAATTTCCTCACAACTAGGTCTTTCGTTTGGCTCTGCCCAGCAGTCTGCAAAATAAGTTTTTAACCAGCTCAGCATAAAAGAAGAAAAAACCCGCCGGAAGAAAAATGTAAATGCCTCATCAAACATCTAGCTGTAATTGAGATTAAATAAGTTGTATGCATAGAAGGCGTAAAAAAAATTACACAATCGAGTCACTTATAACGTAGTAATTAAACTAATTTGATAGTGTAAAGAATCTTTATATTGTCAGTGTATATTAATATAACTTAAAATTCTGCTGTAATTACCTGCGATTAGTCTACCAAGGGGTCCCTCAGGTATCTCTAGCCTTGCTCCTTCATTGGCAACAGCATAAACTACCTAAAATTAAGCACAAAGCTTTACTGGATGCAGCCATGTGGAAATACCATTCTAGAGCTAATTAACCTGTATCAATTGCTACAAGGTTACATTAACATACCCGATCTGGTGGTATACCCTCCCACGGTCTGTTTAGGGTGCAGAGCTCCCACATTATCACGCCAAAGCTAAAAATGTCACATTTTTCCGTGAACGGCTCATTACGAATGAGTTCTGGAGCCATCCATTCAGGAGTGCCAGCAGATGCCAAGTCTTTCATAGATGCATCTGTCATTATTCTTGAGAGCCCAAAATCACAAATTTTGACAGTCCAACGCTTATTCACGAGGCAGTTTGCACTTTTTAAATCACGATGGACAATCTTCATCCGATGTAAGCACATCAACCCTCTTTAGCTCCAACAGAAAAATGAGTCAGTTTCTATTACATAACTGCGGTATTTTTTTTTAGAGGTTCTAATAAACCAACCTGCATATATCACGAAGCATATTGAGCCTCTTCTGCCAGCTAAGCCTCTTCTTTTGACCACTTAAATGGATCAAATAATACAGAGATCCCATCTCCATGTACTCAGTAACCATTGATAAACGTGGAGGGTTTGCACAGGCACCCAGGAATAATATAACTGTGAGGAATGGCATTAGTTAGATCACACTCATCTAACTACAAATATCATACTTTTAAGCAAATTGGCAGTAAAAAACACACTTAAAATAAAAAAGAAAAGAGATGTACCATTTGGATGCCGAAGTCGGCTGAGGAAAAGATGACAAGAAAAGAACACTAAATGTTAGTATAGTATGAAGCTGGAAGAACAGAATCCATAAAGAAGATACAACACCTAAGGATAGATATCTCATTGCAGAAGTCCTCCATATTTTCAGCAGTAAGATCTTGCTCCAGAAAAACTTTAATAGCAACCTCAGTTCCATTCCACTTGCCACGGAAAACTTCTCCAAAGAACCCTAGAAATATAACCAGAGGGTTTAGACCTCAATCTCTAATACAACTTAGGCTGGTGAAACCAGATCATTCATTATAAAAATCAGAAGTCAGCACCATATTGTAAAACTCAGCATTGATTCTACAGGCCACTGTACAACCAATTTTTTTTCTTCTGAAGAAATGAATCAACAAACGTAAGAAAATACATATCTGATCCTTGATCATAGAAGAGACGAGAAAATGACTTTACTTTTTTCAATAGGTAATGTACAAAACTTTTCCAATAAAAATCCTTCTGGCATCCGTCTGTATCCATATCTAGTGCGTCTCTTACACTTCAGTGACACGATACAATTTGTTTCTTATCTGGCAAGGGTGTTAGACACTACTGTGAGGACCTCATTCTCTAAGACAAGAAGACTGGATAGGACGCAACCTCTAGTGTACATTCAATTTGCAAGATCCACATTCAAGTTCATAGCTTTTAGTTTCTATGTTGCGCGGACTCTCCAAAATGTAGCCGCACCCGTGTCGGATCCTTCAAAAATGCACTACTTTTGGAGGATCCAACACGTATCCGGCCACATTTTCGGAGAGTCCAAGCAACATAGTTTAGTTTAGTATCTCAGTTCCCAACAATTTTTTTGCTGTCAATCGCCCAGGAATCATCTGATCAGTAGCAATAAACCCATTGCAAAGGCTCATGTATGGAACAACAAAAAATTATACTATTAAGGATGGAAGATTTAGATACAAATCACAAGATACAGTGTTTGTTATAAATCCGTTTTGAATTCAAAACAACTAAATTCTTTTAAGAAATTTTATAATGGAGCACAGGATCTTAGAGCTGATCGTCACAAGAAAAGAGACAGACGATCAAGAAAACAAATAGACTCATCTCCATTTATGGTGTCACCTTTAGTATGTCAGAACTAACAGAAGAACTTTCACCCCAATGTCCACACGTGTTGTTCTGCCATAGAGGCCACAAAATGTTGTCATTTTATACCTCAGATTCAAGAGAAAGAAAATTGAAATGAGACATTTCAGGTTCAGTACTAAGCTCATCGTTCACATTGAGAGGTGCAGAAGCATATTGGAGAATCTATGAGCAATGTAGCAAAACCCAACAGAACACATCATCAGGCCATTAGAAGCCCTCCCTGTGTCACTAATCTTCAATATGATCCACTTTCTTGTCTTCAGCCCTTCGTAGATGTTCTAAAATCAATGTATACTTAGTTAAATAGTAAGTTTAGATAGCTACAGGTGATCTAGTTCCCTTGCTCCCTCACACAACACATATGAACCCTCATTTGCTTAGGTTTACTTGAATACGGTCCCCAAGTATCCATCCCTCTGTAGAGGTCTTCCTCCTCTTCCTCCCCTCCTAGTGGTATCAATATCAAATGTAAAGGAAAGATGAATGATTTGAGTGGAAATAGGTAAGACAATGCTCCTTTAGTAGAGAACGTAGAGAGATCAGATGGAAGAAGTACACCGGGGAGAACGAATTGGTTATGAGATTATAGCAAAAGATTCTAGAATTACAGGGCAAATTAGAGCAGGTCCTCCATTGTCTGAAGTGAAGCAGATATATCCGATTTTCATTAATGCTAATTAACGGACAAAAGGATCAAAGACTTCATGAGATGATGACAAAGGATGAGCTAGGTTGCTCATACATTAAAGTTGGCAGAGCATGATCCACCAGCAATAGCATTCTAGTCTACAAAGCATGAGACCAAGGAGCAAATACGCAGTCAATGCAGGCCTATTAGTGGCACTAAAGAAATATGTTATCGAAGAACTTAACAAATAAACAAAGAAAGAAGCTGAAATATATAAGAACTACTACAAAAATGTGCAAGAACAATGCTTACCTATGCCAACTCGAGTGCCAACAGTCAACTCCGAGAAGTCTATATTCCATTCTTCAAAAGGTAGAAGAGGCTTATTCTGATACATATGTGATTCTAGAATCCTGTTCCAGGTTGAAAACAATTCATTATTCGTCCTGTCCGGCCCACTACTTTCTGGAGCCTGCCTCCTCAACTCGTGGGGAGATGAGGGTAATGACATTGCCTTCTGTGAACTGATCTGCTCCCTTGAAAAAGCATAAAAATTAGAATGCAGATCCAACATTTCATCACGCTCATAATGGTGAAGACAGGGACCAAAAAGGTACACTAGTTAGTCATTGACTGAAACAAGTGGAGACCAAAAGGCATCAAACTACTGTGGGGCTGAAATCTGTGAGGTGAAGATAGAAGTATTAGTTGTCAATCAGACTTCCCGTACATGTCCAGCAATCTAGAGAAGGCAAAAATAGACTCAGACAAGATCATAACTTTCACAGATTGAAATGATGAGTTTCGGGTTCAAGACTGGTTTTGGATGGGAAAGCAACAGCCTCTAGAATTAAACCAAAATCAGAAGCGAAAGGATAAAACTTTTTCATTTATTTTCCACAATTAGATGAATCAGACTTAAAATAAAATTTCAATCTCAAATCCAAACAACAAAACCTAAATAACAATCCTCCTTCAACTCGTTTGCAACAGTTCTCTTCTCTCAAGTTCATCAGACGACCAACCCCTGACATTCCCTCCCAAAAGAAAAGACAGAAAAGACAAAAATACAATATTGGAATAAGTATGTAAATAAATATGGCTCGATTAGAAGCATTGCAACTTGTTTTTTCCAACAACTGCAACCAGTTATTATAGTTCTAACTCTTTTATGATCAAATTTATTATTTTTCTTTACAAGTAAAAATAATTTAATTTTCAGAAATGGAACCAAGCAGGTGAAAAATATGTTCAAGGAAAGAATTCATTAGCAGCCAGATATTATAGTTCTAACTCATATTTGATCACCTTTATCATTTTTCTTTACAAGTAAAAGTAACTTTATTTCAGAGATGGCACCAAGCACCCGAAAATAGGTATGAGGCAAAAATTCGAACTTCCTTTTCAAACACATTTAGGGATCTAGGAACTCAAACAGAGAGTTAACACCATATAAATCTGTACACCAAAAAACCAACAAAAAAAAAAGGCAAGCATGTGTATCTAAGTTTATGTACAGGATTAGCTCAGCCTTGAAACCATTTTCCGTTCGACTCTAGCCAAGTCCAAAAAATGCTTGCAGCAATGGTGCATATTTTTCAGCCTATACAACTAAAAGCGATCAAGTTTATCAGCATTAAAGCTGATATATGAATGCGGCCCTTCCCCGGACCCTGGGCGAACACGGGATACTTTGTGCACCGGGCTGCCCATTTAAAGCTGATATATGAACTAAGAATTACTAAAGTAATACAACTATTCAGAGTTGGGGATCCAAGTTATTGTTAGACTTAACAAAAGATAGTGATATCTACGGCGAATGGCGATCACTAGCATAAATTTTTATTCCAAGTCCTCCTATGATCTTTGACAAATTGGTGCTCACCTGCCGCTTTGATTGGCAGGGATTAGGGGCATCACCATATCAAATGACATGATTAATGGTGCATTGGGTGTGGTGACGATTAAATCACCGGACTTTAGTTTTATGGAGTTCTATTTAAAGAAAAAAGCAAAAGTATGAGATGTCATTCCACATTCTCACCGAGTGTTTCAAGTAACAAAAGGTATGGACTTATTCCCTCTATGGTTAAAATGAATACATGGGATTCGAGGGAAACTAGTAGGAATAAATTGCAATCTTAAAAAGGGTATGTGTCAAAAGGGGGTAGAGATAGGAAGAGAAAACCAAATCCCCATTCTCCTGCACCAAACAGGCCCTGTGTTCTCATCTTTAAAAAAAAACAGGCCCTGTATTCTCTTTACCACTTGATACTTCACCCATGAAACCAGAACAAAGGCCACTATTAACACCGCAAAATTCTTCTGTTTGATTGCAAAGCATCAATCTATGCATCTATTGAAAGTTTAAAACTGACTCTCAAATAGACTTGATAAAAATTAAGGAAACAAAAGATAAAACAACAGTCAAAATAAAAATATAACCGTAATGACTATTAAGAACGAAAATATAATCGTAATGAATATTAAGAAAACACAATGTGCTGTGCTCAATGCCATCACGATAAGCATCACCCATACTATCCTACCCGTGAAGAGGAAAAAGTGACTCCAAAGGATAAACACACCAAATTTTGTCTAGCTAATAAAATAGCAGATTAGTAACCCTGGCATCAATGGACAACATGTTTATCCAAAACCACAGTTCAGTAGAAGAAACACTCAACAAGAATATGAGTTAAGCTTCTTTGCCCTTCAATCATATTCCTTTTACATTTTAAAAGAGGTACAACTGGAAAAACATAATTCTGCCAGTCAATGGGATCGAAAATAAGACCTACACTGTTACCAGAGCAAAGACATCAAAATTACTAGTGGTCCTCAAAACAGAGAGAAAAGGTAACATACATCCTTTTTCAGATCTGACGCACAATCTCTGTTGTTTGAAGCATGAAATGAACTATTTTCCCCTTGTTCTTTCATGAGTCGGTTCTGCTTAAGTGCTTCATTCATTGCTCTAACAGCCCTGGTATCAATATGAGCCAAAAATGAAATTAAGAACAAGAACGTGGTACCTAACATGTGTTTGAACAATCTTCAGGTCAACTTCCATATAGTGGCGAAGAACTTACAGGCACAATTTCTAGGTACCGTATTCTATTTCTGTCCATAAGTGGTCCTAGGTGATGTTCGGATAGTTCTTTGGAAATGTTTATTGCGATTCATAATTTTGTTTGATTTTCACCAAACCACCCACACTATTACTTTCATGACCATTATCTAAACATAATAACATTTCAATAAAGTAACATGTATTAGGCAAATGAGTTATTATGACAGCAACAATTTAAAAAAGCAAGAAAATAATATAAAAGATAATAAAAGCTTACAGCAAAACAAAATAAAGTTAGAGAAAATTTTGAAAAATTCAAGCAAAATATGGAATAAGTCAGAGAATAAGAAAGGTGAATTATGGAAAAAAGCTTACAGAAAAAACAAACGGAGGAAATAAAATAGAAATTTCTTTAAATTTCAGAAAGAATTTAAGAAAGAAGAGTCAAAGTGAAATCAATGAGCTTTGCTTTGCTTTTTAAAAAAAACAAAAACACATTTTCTTGCTTCTATATCAATTACCTTTGTTTGTGAACGCGAAAAACTTAAAAAACTTTTTCAAATAAAACACAGCTGAGAAACTTCTTGGAATGTGCCAGGAAGATAGGTATAATGACACAGTAGGAATCAGTACGTTCAGATTTGCACAATATTTTATACAGGAAAAAGTGAGCCAATGTATAATAGAGCTGTAGTAAGCACTGTTGATAAGACCATTATAGTAGAAACATTGACCTTACGATATCATCACCAATTTCTGGAGTTATACTAATGCTCCTTCTTCGTAATCTTCGTGTTTCTGATGTTGATGCACCTTCTGACCTGTGAAACACATAAACAATAGGGAACTGAGCATTCTGCAAAGAAAAAAAAGATCTTTTTGAAAAGGTAACATATACAAATCAATAATAATAATAATAATAATAATAATAATATTTGACAATCCTGATATTTGGAGGCTCGCTTCCGGTGTTTTGTGTGATAAGAATGTGCCGCTAACACTTAAGGGTAAGTTTTATCGAGCGGTGGTTCGACCGGCTATGCTATATGGGGCTGAGTGTTGGCCAGTGAAGAACTCCCACGTGCAGAAGATGAGAGTAGCAGAGATGAGGATGTTGAAATGGATGTGTGAGTGTACCAGGAGAGATAGGATTAAGAATGAAGCTATCCGGAACAGAGTGGGAGTAGCCTCCGTGGAGGTCAAGATGCGGGAGTCGAGGCTGAGATGGTTCAGACATGTTAAGAGAAGAAGCATTGATGCTTCTGATAGGAGGTGTGAAAGGTTGGCCATGGAGAGTTTGAGAAGAGGTCGAGGTAGGCCTAAGAAGTATTGGCGAGAGGTGATTAGGCAGGACATGGCGCTGCTTCAGCTCACTGAGGACATACCTTGATAGGAGAGTGTGGAGGTCGAGGATTAAGGTAGAAGGTTAGTAGGTAGTTTATAGTTGTTCACCAATAGTCTTAGTAGCATGCATGTCCCTTTATATTCTTAGATTTTTATTACGTTATGCGGTTTTGTTCGCCTCAGGTATTGTATTCCCTGTTGCTATTATTTGGTACTACTTATCATTTATCTCTCCCTTTTTCTTTTCTCTTCCATCTTTCTTCCTTCCTTGCTTTCATCCTCTTCTTCTTGCCTTTCCTGAGCCGAGGGTCTATTTAAAACAGCCTCTCTACCTGCATTAGGTAGGGGTAAGGTCTGCGTACAAACTACCTTCCCCAGACCCCACCTGTTGGGATCAAATTGGATTTGTTGTTGTTGTAATCCTGAAATGTTGATTCAGTTATTAACAGGAAACAGGGTGAATCTTACGAGTATAAAAGTTTTGAACCTGCACATAGACTTAGATGCACACTAGTATTTTCGGTATTACCTCTCCACATAAAAGTATGAAAGGGTAATGTAGTTCTCTAACAGAAAAAATGAACAAACTGCACATAGTTTTTCCAATTTAAAGAGGTTTTAATTTTACTCTGAGATGGTCTATAAAAAGAGGTAAGAGAAATTGAAGTGGTGCAACATGTTTAAACTTCTAATGACCTAGGAAGTGTTCCATAGCAAGAAAACCAACTGCAGCATCATACTGAATACTGAAATTAGCAACTGGCTCATGTTGTTTGCCCATGTATTGTTCTCATTTGCTATTGTTAATTTAATAGCTATATATAGTAAATATCCTTAATCCCATATGTATTAGGAGCAGGACAAGTATTCTATATATAGGACTCATTGTATCATTGTTAATATCAATTATAATTTTTCAATCTCATATTTCTCACATGGTATCAGCGCGTGAGTGAGACACATCCAGAAAAAAAGGTCTAAACAGTGGCCGTGCTTCAAATTCCAGCAACTTTCTAGGGTTGGTTTGCGTCAGATTTGTCTCTGTGGGTGTTGTGCCAAAACCAACACCACCACAGGGTCCCCGAGCCTTCCACGACAAAACCCCATCAAATATCTCCGACAACCGACCTCTCACGCGCCGATCGAAGGTCAGATTTTACGGAAACTGATTCTCACGCGCCGGCGCGTGTAGCCTTTTTCCGGCCAGATTTCGAAATTTTTTCTTCAGACAACGTGTTTGTGAGGTATTTCCGAGCCTACCCATCCAAGTTTCACCCAAATCCGACGATTTTTTTATTTTCCGGCGACAGAAACACCAGATTCCGGCGACTGTTTCTGATTTTTCCGGCAAAAGCGTCTAGATTTCTTGTGTTATTTGCTGATAATTTTGCTAGCCCTCTCTTTAATCCAACCATGTCTCTCGGACTTGATGTTTTTGGTTCTAAAAACAGTGTCGTTGGTAATTCAGTCTTAATGATTACTTCTGAACCCCTACTTGGGAGTTCCAATTATTTATCTTGGGCCTCGTCTGTAGAGTTGTGGTGTAAAGGTCAAGGTATTCAAGATCACTTAACCAAACAAGCTAGTGCGGAGATGACAAGGCCAAAGCACATTAGGAAAAGGTCGATGCTCAGTTATGTAGTATTTTGTGGCGATCTATTGATTCCAAATTGATGCCTTTGTTTCGCCCATTCCAGGCATGTTATTTAGTTTGGGAAAAGGCTCGTACTTTATACATTAATGACATATCTCGTTTCTATGATGTGATATCGCGAATGACAAGTTTGAAGAAACAGGAATCAGATATGTCTACTTACTTGGGACAAGTACAAGCAATCATGGAAGAATTTGAGAAGTTAATGCCAGTTTCTGCTAGTATTGAAAAGCAACAAGAGCAACGACAGAAGATGTTTCTAGTTCTTACACTCGCTGGACTTCCGAATGACCTTGATTCAGTACGTGACCAGATTTTGGCTAGCCCGGTTGTCCCTACAGTGGATGAATTATTCTCTCGATTACTTCGCCTTGCTGCAGCACCAAGTCAGCTAATGATCTCATCACAGATCCAAGACAGTGGAGAATCGGACATCTCAAACTATGGAGAATAGACGAGGAGGAGGTCGTTTTGGCAAATCTAGGCCCAAGTGCTCTTATTGTCATAAACTTGGACACACTCGTGACGTGTGTCATTCTTACATGGTCGACCACCTAAAAATGCTTATGTTGCTCAGACCGAGACTACAGGTAACCAGGGATTTTCTTTATCTGAAGGGGAGTATAATGAGTTCCTTCAGTATCGAGCAAGTAAGCAGACATCTCCACAAGTAGCCTCTGTTGCTCAGACTGATGCTTCTGTTGCTGGTAATTCTTTTGCTTGTGTTTCCCAGTCTAGTACTCTTGGACAGTGGGTAGTGGACTCAGCCGCGCTTCTGATCATATCTCTGGTAATAAATCATTTTTGTCAAATATTGTGTATTCACAGTCCCTTCCCACCGTTACTTTAGCCAATGGGTCTCAAACTAAAGCCAAAGGAGTTGGACAAGCGAATCCCCTACCCTCTGTCACTCTAGATTCCGTTCTTTATGTCCCTGGATGTCCTTTTAATCTTGCATCTGTTAGTCGTTTGACTCGTGCCCTCCATTGTAGTATATATTTTATTGATGATTCTTTTATTATGCAGGACCGCAGTACGGGACAGACGATTGGAACAGGACTTGAATCAGAAGGCCTTTACTACCTTAACTCACTCAATTCCTCC
>ML285266.1:19253-102128 GCA_005239495.1 Nicotiana undulata
CTTATCCAAGCTTCAGAAGATGGTGCCTAGTTTGTCTAGTTTATCTACATTAGATTGTGAGTCATGTCAGCTCGGGAAACATACTCGAGCCTCCTTTCCTCGTAGTATTGAGAGTCGTGCAGAGTCTGTTTTTCTTTAGTTCATTCTGATATATGGGGTCCTAGTAGAGTGAGTTCAACCTGGGGATTTCGTTATTTTGTTAGTTTCATTGATGATTATTCAAGATGTACTTAGCTTTTCTTAATGAAAGATCGTTCTGAGTTGTTTTCTATATTCCAGAATTTTTGTGCTGAGATCAAAAATCAATTTGGTGTATCCATTCGCACTTTTCGCAGTGATAATGCCTTAGAATATTTATCCTCTCAATTTCAGCAATTTATGACTTCTCAAGGAATTATTCATCAGACCTCATGTCCTTATATCCCTCAGCAAAATGGGATTGAGAAAGAATAGGCACCTCATTGAGACTGCTCGCACACTACTCAATGAATCTCATGTTCCGTTGCGTTTTTGGGGCGATGCAGTTCTCACAGCTTGTTATTTAATTAATCGGATGCCTTCATCTCCCATCCAAAATCAGATCCCGCATTCGGTGTTGTTTCCTGAGTCACCCTTATACTCTCTTCCCCCTCGTGTTTTTGGGAGCACTTGTTTCGAACATAACTTAGCCCCTGGGAAAAATAAATTAGCTCCTCGTGCTCTCAAGTGTGTCTTCCTTGGTTATTCTCGTGTTCAGAAGGGATATCGTTGTTACTCACCTGATCTTCGTAAGTACCTTATGTCAGCTGACGTCACATTTTTTGAGTCCAAACCTTTCTTTACTTCTTCTGACCACCTTGATATATCTGAGGTCTTACCAATACCGACCTTTGAGGAGGTTACTATAGCTCCTCCTTCACCTTCCGCCACAGAAGTCTTACCCATTCCAACTGTTGGGGAGTCTAGTGTGGCTCTTTCTACATCCCCAGCCACAGGAACACCACTCTTGACTTATCATCGTCGTCGGCACCAAGCATCCGGCCGTGCTGATTCTCGTCTTGCACCTGAACATGCTCCTACTGCGGACATGTCTCTTCCTAGTACACCGATTGCACTTCGGAAAGGTATACGGACCACACTTAATCCCAATCCCCATTATGTTGGTTTAAGTTATCATCGTCTGTCATCACCCTATTATGCTTTTATCTCTTCTTTGTCCTCTGTTTCTATCCCTAAGTCTACAGGTGAGGCATTGGCTCATCCAGGATGGCGACAGGCTATGACTGACGAGATGTTTGCTTTACATACGAGTGGTACTTGGGAGCTCGTTCCTCTTCGTTCAGGTAAATCTACTGTTGGTTGTCGTTGGGTGTATGCAGTCAAGGTTGGTGCAGATGGCAAAGTTGATCGACTTAAGGCCCGTCTTGTTGCCAAGGGATATACTCAGATATTTGGGCTTGATTACAGTGATACCTTCTCTCTCATGGCTAAGGTAGCATCAGTCCACCTTTTTCTATCCATGGATGTTGTTCGCCATTGGCCTCTCTATCAGTTGTACATTAAGAATGTTATTTTACACGGTGACCTTGAGGATGAAGTCTATATGGAGCAACCACCTTGAGGATGAAGTCTATATGGAGCAACCACCTGGGTTTGTTGCTCAGGGGGAGTTTCGTGGCCTTGTATGTCGTTTGCGCCGGTCACCTCGAGCCTGGTTTGGTAAGTTCAGCACAGTTATCCAGGAGTTTGGCATGATTCGGAGGGAAGCTGATCACTCTGTGTTTTATCGGCATTCTGCTTCGAGTCTTTGTATTTATCTGGTGGTCTATGTTGACGATATTGTTATATTACTGGCAATGATCAGGATGGTATTACTAAATTAAAGCAACATCTCTCTCAAAACTTTAAGACTAAGGATCTGGGCAAGCTAAAGTATTTTCTGGGTATTGAGGTCGCTCAGTCTAGCTCAGGTATTGTGATATCACAACGGAAGTATGCCTTAGACATTCTTGAGGAGACGGGAATGACAGGTTGTAGACCGATTGACACTCCGATGGATCCGAATTCTAAACTTATGCCAGGACAGGGGGAGCCACTTAGCGATCCTGCAAGATATAGGCGGCTGGTTGGTAAATTAAATTATCTCACAGTGACTAGACCTGACATTTCCTTCCATGTGAGTGTTGTAAGTCAGTTTATGGATTCTCCATGTGATAGTCATTAGGATGCAGTTGTCCGCATTCTTCGGTATGTAAAATCGGCTCCAGGAAAAGGGTTGTTGTTTGAGGATCGAGGCCATGAGCAGATCGTTGGGTACTCGGATGTTGATTGGGCTGGATCACCTTCTGACAGACGTTCTACGTCTGGATATTGCGTTTTAGTAGGAGGCAATTTGGTGTCTTGGAAGAGCAAGAAACAGAATGTAGTTGCCCGATCTAGTGCAGAAGCAGAATATCGAGCAATGGCTATGGCAACATGTGAGCTAATTTGGATCAAACAGTTGCTCAGCGAGTTGAAATTTGGTGAAACCAGCCAGATGGAATTAGCGTGCGATAATCAAGTTGCCCTTCATATTGCATCAAATTCGGTGTTCCATGAGAGGACTAAACACATTGAGATTGATTGTCACTTCATCAGAGAAAAAATACTCTTAGGAGATATTACTACAAAATTTGTGAAGTCTAATTATCAGCTTGCTGATATTTTCACCAAGTCTCTCACCGGTCTTCGTATTAGTTATATATGTAACAAGCTCGGTACATATGATGTATATGCACCAGCTTGAGGGGGAGTGTTAATTTAATAGCTAAATATAGTAAATATCCCTAATCCCATATGTATTAGGAGTAGGACATGTATTCTATATATAAGACTCATTGTATCATTGTTAATATCAATTATAATTTTTTTGTCTCATATTTCTCACAACTATTAAAAGTATGTACCTCTTAATTTTAAGAGCATGTTGAAAATAGTTTTTGGGTTAACCGACACCTAAGCATCTCAGTGAATTGCACTAAGGTGCACTAAAACAACCAATCTCAAATAGATTGCTGAAGGGATACATGGATGGGAAATTTTTTTATTTTTTATTTTTGGTAATTAAGAACTTTTTATTACCACTTGCAATATTTACATGTATAAACAAAACAAAACTCTAAGTTTGGACATATGCCCCAAACTTAGTACCTCATTCCTACACTTCTATCTATCTCATCAACTAGACTATGGATACCAATTCCTATGCTGTAACTCTTTCTTCAATCTGCTATGTAGACTTCCACGACAATGGACTTCACGTATTCTTGTGATATCCCCAATGTCTCTCTTTACTTGTTGGATGGGAAAAATTTAAAAGCTTAAAACTCATTTTGAGCCCAATATGAATTTAAGTGGTTGAAATTTATCTACAAACTATCGAGAAAATGATCAAAACGGTCCCTAATGTATGAGCATTGGTTGCACTTGGTAATGTATAAACCTGATGGAAATGATCCTTAATGTATCCTAAAAGGTGATTACTTGCTCTTAATCTCTATAAGTAATGAAATTTGCTACTTTTTCTGTCAAAATAAACGGAGTCTTCGGCATGTGCAGCTCACATGAGCTAACTACAAAGCAAAGGTGCCTTCTTGGTCGATTTTGCATAAATAATACCCACGGACACACCTACATGATTGGCATTTTTATCCCCACATTTTCACTCAATAGAGTATCAAACTCAATCCTAAAAAAACAGATTTCATTAAGAAGCCCAAAGTTTCTCCCGGAAGACTTGGATGAGAAATTGGTAGGAACAATTACGAAAGACCATCACAATAGTGGGATGAGATAGAGAATGAGAAGTCAATGGAAAACGACCTGGAGACGAGAAACTTGAAGGGTATTCTCTGGAAGACAAATCCGGAACCCTGAGAAGACTTTGATGGGTCAGTGAGTTGCAAAAAGGAGACATCCTTAGTGATCTTAGCATCACCAATAAGGCCAAGATTTGGATCAAAGTGGGAACTGAGTCCAGTGGAGATGACAAAATGGAGCACGGGAGCAAAGTCAAGAGGAGAAGAAGGAAAGTAGGAAGATTGCTTTGATTAACATTGGTTTGCGTGGGCTCTGTTTATTTTGACGGCAAAACGATCGGGTACCATTAGAGTTTCTCTATAAGCTATTAACATAATATCAAAGACACCACATCCATGTAAAGCTTGTGCTAGACCCAAAATCTTTCTTTATAAAGTGAGCTCCCAAAATCATTTGCTGACATCGTGGCTTAGTTCAAGTGACAAAGGTTGAGGGACTTGTAACTTAGGTCACAAGTTCGAGCCCCACGTCATGCGAATTAAGCCTGGTATTTTTGTGGAGAAGGGCAGAGGGACTGGCTCATTATACCCGAGTTCTGAATGTTATGGTTGGTCCAAAGGGTTGGCCCCAGACGGATTTCTCAATCGTCAAGAAAAAATCATTTGCTGACACCTCATTCAGTTGTTGACGAAGTGTGTCCGTTGACAACACAAGGCCACCTACCCACAAAATGATAGCAAGAACTTCCCTGCAGCTTATACTTTTTCTTCTAAATCTAGGCACTCTTTACTCATTATCAGCGTTTCAGAAATTAAATACTTCACAATACTTCAAATGTTCCAACTCTATCACAATGTCGTACCTCGATGATTGATAAAGAAGTCCGAAATCCATACTAGAATTTCGGCCATGATTAACTTCAGAGTAGAATTTCATCAATTATACAATCTCACATGAGATGGCTCGTGACAAGTCAATGATGGTCTGATGCGACATAAAGTGATCTTAAAATATAAGATCCGGAACTAATATTTAAGCATCATTGACCTCTTTTATTACTTTTAACCTAAGTGAATGAACCAAAGGGTGTAAACTGGGAGCAACTAAACATGAATGAGAAAAATACCTCATATAGACCAAATAATAGGAGGGCCAACAGTTACAATATAATTGATTCTGATATGTAAATTTTGCAGTTATACTTAAGAGGAAACAGAAAACGGGACTGAATCAGATACCTTGAAGTAGCAACATCATCTGAATAATCCCTGAATGTTTTGTTATCACCACTAAGCATGGACCGTCCATGTGCTCTAAATGAAGGATGCTCAGGACTGAAAGAATATAATACAATTGAAAAATGAGAAAAAAGAACACAACTACACATTAAGATATTGCACAGTGCAGTTCAAGTAAATGGAGATAATAGTCACTTTGATGTTGATTAAATACATAAACATCTAAGTCCCAGTTTATTCATTAGATACACTAGACAGATTCAGGGATTGAAAACAAAAACCATGACAAGCTTTTAAAAATATATGCATGTACTTATTTCCCCTATGGACCAATAAGTTATATCTACAATCTCACATGTGAAGTTACGGTAGAAACTATTCATACAGGAGGTACCCCAAATGTATGCTCTACCATGAGCTGTCAAAGCCAAGTAGCCACTTAAGGTATTGTAACTTGTAACCATCATTTGTCCAAAAATAAAGCCTGGAAATTCCTTTCTCAGAGTTTTCTATCAACTTAATTCAGGGGGCAAGTATTTTTAGCTTAACACTTTCACGTATAGGAACAATCGCATTCTTTCATGCTTGCACATCCAATTCAGAATAATTCCAAGAGAACCAGCTATGTGTCACCAATAAGATTCTACTTTTACACTCGGAATCAAAACTTAGCAACAGCACCAAGGATCACAACATAGTAGGATCATCCTCATCCTCCGACAAGGATCTATGGATATAGAGTAAAGATAATCGTATATTAGTGTCTAATATTACAATGGAATTAAATCAGATAAAAAGCCAACCAATCAAAATTGACACTCCCGTGACGTTATGCAATGTGCAATGCACAAAGAACCTTAATCTTTTTTATAAGTACAAGTACCTTAATCTCAGAACACAAAGACCTCAAACACTCTGTTTCAGAAGCATGTTATCCTTTACTTTAAAGCTACCCAACATGATAAATTTGTCTTCATTTATGCCCTACATGACCTGCTCAGCAGCATCGTTCTGATTATCCAATCAAGGATATGTTCACGGCGACAAAGTTTGGTAACATTGACGTTGAGAAGTAATGCCGTCACAAAACCTACTAGAAACTGAATAGATTTACCTGTGTGTTTCATAATCATTTCTAACATTCACACCCAAATTCATGTAACATACTGAGAGATGTTCAAGCACGAATAGACCCAAACATGACAGGACTGTGAATAAATATATTGTCAGAAGTCCAAAATATTGAAAAATCATGTTAAGGAAAAAAAGAGTAGAGTCTGGGTCATGAAAAAGAAAACCTTGAACTTGCAGTCCTCGGTTCTGTTATAACTTTCCTGCCACCTCTTCTCCAAACCGTTGTAGCAGTATTAGGTTCGCTATGCGACAAACTGGTACAGAAATGATTTAATACGAAAGAAGCAAAATAATACCTTAGTTTCCAAAAGTAATCCAACAAATGGACGTTCAGATTTTGCATTCAAAGAGGGTCTCAGTATGAGCTAAATAATACCTCAGTTTTCTGTCAATTGAAGTGTTAGAACGCAACATCATATTCCTCAACGAATATCCAGCAGCATTTGAAGATGCTTCAAATCTCCTCTGATACTGGAGGATGTCATCTTTTTCAGAACTGTAGAAATGAAAGATCAGTTTAAAATTACAGACTACAATATATAAGTGAGCAACAATCTGTTTCTCCACCAAAGAAAAAGAAATTTCTAAGGGAAGTTACAGTATGTCTACGAAGATTCTCATCGCGCAACAGAAGAAGAGTACAACAACAACAACACACCCAGTGTATTCCCACAAGTGGGGTCTGGGGAGGGTAGTTTGAACAGAAGAAGAGTACAACAACAACAACAACCCAGTAAAATCCCACCAGTGGGGTCTGGGGAGGGTAGAGTGTACGCAGACCTTACCCCTACCCCAAAGGGGGTAGAGAGGCTGTTTTCGGGAGACCCTCGACTCACACACAATAAATCGAAATTATCATCACAAAACAGAAGAAGAGTATAGAAACTAAATCGAAATGAATATATTCAAAATGAAGAATAATTTCCTTCTAACCTATCAGTATCGTTTCTCTCTGAAACCCCATAGAGGGGGCTGTTCGGCTCAAGAGGTGAATCGCAGGAATCATTTTCTGCAGAATCACTCTCCCCAGCAGCTATGTGGGTTAGGAAAATAGCCTTGGTTGTTCGTGGAATAAGTTGACCAGGAAAACGCATAAGGTCAACAAGTAGCTCCACAGAATTTAGCACTACTAGTATAGACATGTGCTTATAAGATTCTTCACACTCGGACGCTCCTTCAGCAGGTAAACCCTGATTTGTGAAACATAAAATTATAATAAGTAAAATATAAGCAGATATGGAAATTAAAGAAATGTTAGCAACGATTCATAGTAACAAGAAGCAAGACACTGTTTAGTCCTAATTTTAGAGATAAACAGAAATGTGCAAGCAAAAATAATTTTCAAGCTCACCACAACTAGCCGGCTTTCAAGACCTACAGTATCTGCAAGTAATTTGAATAATATTGCTCGAGGACGGCATGAGCCATGCTTTATTTGACCCAACATCTGGACACCTCGGTTGTCAGAAATGTGAGAGGCTTCATCATGTGAGGCTTTAGCATGACATAGTTCCGAGTTTGGTCGTTTGTAAACATCAGACACCTGTGTAGGAAGTCATAAAAGCAACAAAAAGAAATCACAAATGTCGATAGACCTTAACATCAAGTCTTTTCCCTCTTCTAAGAGCAAAAGTTCAAAGCATAAACCAACAGATTTCACATGCTCCCACCATTTTAACACTAAAATATTTTCAGTTTGAATTCTTACGCTCCCCCATTAGAAACTAAAAAATACATGTCGAATTCTTATTTTACTAAAGGGATAAATAAACTTTTGATCCTTGAGTTATTGGTAAATTCTGGTTTAGGTACTCGTGATATTTGGCTAAGCATACTTAGCCTTCAATAAATTAAATTGTGTTTCTTTATCCCTTTATATAGGACATACAAGTATCCAATCCTAAAAATGTTGGAACTAATGTAAGTGTAACAGCAACTTATCCTTAATCCCAACTAGTAGGAATTTATGTATAGCTTATACGGATTATTTGCTTCCATTATATTCTATTCTTAGCTAAATCCCCATTGATTAAGATCTTTTGAGACAACATCGTGCGCTTTTTCGTATATCCGCCCTTTTCAGCACCCTCAAGTATCATCTTGTCGCACCTACAATTGGTACATTCGGAAGTCTACAAGAAGCATGGTCAAACCATCTTCTACTATTGACCTCATTCTACCCTCTAAGTGTGCTTCAAGCAATTCTATTTGATGTGATCATTTCTAATCGCAACCAATCTTGTAAGAGCGCACATCCATCCGTATTTCTACAAAAATCATCTTGCAGATATATTAGACCCCAAAAACCCAAAATTCCCTGGCATGTAATATGGTTGGTCTCACAGCTGTTCTATAGAAATTTATTTTCCCTTTGTTAAGTATCCTTCTATTACACATTAGCTCCATAGAACTCCTCCATTTCAATCATCCTACTTTAATTTTATGAACTAAACTTTCTTCTACTATGTCATTTTTCTGAAAATGACTAAGCTTGATATTCATATTGACTTCATTTTAGGCACCATAATTCCGTCTATACTCACTTTATCTTTGTTCTTCCTATATATGGACTAAACGTCGTTCTTTATACCATACATTATCTTATCCATAACTAAGATAAACAAGTACGAAATTAAGGGACATTAGGTAATGAAATCTGTCCCAAGTCTTGGTGGATAGAGTTACATGGGACCTGAGCTTGTGGGAGTACCAGGTACCCCGTGGAATTAGTCGAGGTGCGCACAAGTTGGCCCGGACACCACGGTTCTTCAAAAAAATCATGAACTCATGGGAAAAGTTAATACGTAAATTGGGAGAAAAGGATATATGAATACCCACCAATCCAGCTATCTTTTTTATCATTGCTGCAGGAGTTGAGTTCAAACCTTTCACCAGTGCAACAATGAGTTGCTTTAGCATTGAGAGCTTCTTGTCTTTCTTGGCGTCCACAACTATAACATCTGCTCCTAAACCCTCAGGCTCCAAAGCATGAAGCTCATCCAATGTAGGAATATCTTCAAAAAGTTCCTTGAGCCTTTTCTCCTGCAAAACAGAAGAGAAAGAATTCACACATTAAAATTTTAGCCATGCAATTCCTATTGTAATTCTGTAACAGCACCCACATTAGAAGATATAAAAAATACAAACATTAACGTTCTAGGGCACTGAATATATAAGTCCCATAGAAATGTGTCCTTGACAGAAATGTAAAGGTCAATTTCAGGTGTATTCCTTGGGCAATATAAAGGATCAGATTAAACGGAAAAAATTCTATTGAGGCAGTTGATGGATCTCGAGAAAACTGTAATCATATGGAAATATAAGATCTAGATTAATAATTATAATGGCAAAGTTAACAAATAGTTACCATTCATGAAACTAGCCAGTACAATAATTTCCTCAAAATGAGGAAACATATGCTGATAGCAGCGTAGGAGAAGAGTCTTTTTTAATAAGTAGCAGTTTAAGAGTAAAGTTACACACTGGATCCCATCCATAAAAAAAAAAAAAAGTAGAGTTACAATATTGTCTCAGGAAAAGAGAGCAACAATGCTAAGTGCAACATTCAAAATAAAATAAAGTAGAGAAAGTGAAACTACATGCATCCTGAATAAGAACTAAAATAAAAGAAGCCAGCAAAGTTTTTACAGTTATATCATGTGATGGGTATAATCATTAAGGTCTATTACAAGAAAACCAATGACATCGGCAGGATCTATTCAGTTTATTATCACACATTTCTATGTATTTGAGGATAGTTATCCACCTCCAATGTAATTTAATCTTTTCCAGAAAAGAAACTGATCATTTCATCTCACCTTTTACCTAAAAACTGGCGTTGTAAGATCCTTCTCGAACTCCCTACCCACTCTAATTCACCTCCAATAGTAAGTAATTTTTGTATGGACCAAGCAAAAATTTGTAATATATGGACCAAGCACCACCCATATAAACTTCTGTGTCCATTTACTACAAGTAAGGGACCACATATTCATTTCTCGGACTACATGAGAAAGGTTTTTTTTTTTTTGGGTAAGGTAGAGTACATGAGAAGGTTTAATGTTATTGTTCACCTCAAACCTTCTATGATTAGAGAAACAGAGCACAGCAACTAACAGTCCCCATTCCACGATGATCAGATGTTGCCGAAGGAATAGCAGAGGAACAAACAGTTAGATTCAGTTCGCTAGCCACCAAAGAGGTGTCAATGCTCTTGTATTGGCAGTCCACTTCAATCACATTGCAATAAATCAAAGAATTCCTGTAAAACTTTGTCTTTGACCATATGGTCCCTATGACCTGAAAGTTTTATTTTCCTTTGATTTCATTTTGCGCCAATTAAGAATAAAGTAAGCCAGTAAGCAGATATGGAAGCAAGGATAAAAGCGACATGGCAGCTACTTAGCACTCCTCACAACCAGTGAAGACTTAACTTCTTTTCCAATTAAAAAGAAAATCCTACAATCTGAATCTCACGTTTTTCTTGCTAGTGGGATTTGACCATAATTTAAAAGATTTAAAGTTCTTAAGCATCACCAAAAATAAATTAAAAGAGTCTTATGGCATGATTGTTCTAATTACTTTTCAGACTGCAAACTCTACATGTCCCTTCAAGCTTCCTTTACCAGTGTGATGTCCTCAAAGATACTTGATAACCTAGATCGAGTACTTGAAGAACCTCTTTCAGCTACTTGAAAAAAAATGAGGTAGATAACTTGAAGGTTTCCTATATTTCAAAATGAATTTAAAAACTAAAATAGGATAACGGTTAAGATAAAAATATATCTTTTCTCGAGGGATTAAATAATATCGAAGTGGAAGCACAGCTGAACAATCATGTTTATTTCTCTCATTCTATCATTCATGGCATGTAACTTGCTCATTTGACAAAATCATATCAGAAGTGCATCTATTGTTAGAAGTGTATTAGTTGTATGCGGTTAATATTAAATTCCTTCAGATCCTAGAGGGCAAAAGAATTTTTAATCAAGCAGAACGAATGCCGTGATACAAGCAACAATACAAAGAAGTTATAAGTTTCAGTGCTCACAGGAACAACAGAGTAGAAACCATTTGGAATAGGTTCAGAAAGTGTTCCAGTTTTCCAGAGAATCTGGGAAGCAGTCTGAGAGGATAGCCTATCATATTCTCTCTCAGTTGGTTCCCGATTCCTCATAATTTCTTCGTTTCCATCAAATGAAACGGATCCCAACTTTTCAACATAATATGAAGGCCACCATGCAGTATTGGGGTATCTATGCTCTGGAAGCCCAACTTCATCTGGTATCTCTTCCATGTCAACAGATAGTTGAATCGCAATACCATCTCTTAACTACTACTACCTCATAGAGGAGCTTATAAATGCTGCTTCTCTGAGACAAAATATCATGATTTAAAAGCTTCTTCTCCTATGATCAGCACAAGGCTGATGCCATGAACCTGCAAAGTGAGAATTGGTTAACTCAAATTGAAGTGATTCTTCAACAAAAGACTGTCTATAGTTCCTTAATGCATGAACTCAAAAGATGCAGGGCTGTTGTCCGAAAAGCTCCAGAAGAACTCACTGAAGCCTTGTACATGCTTCCCCTCCAAAATAAGAATAGAAAATAGGAAAATAAGAAATAAATGGACCATAATCAAAGTAGAGAATTAATCACTATCTCAAGTATCAGATTACTAGAAAAGGCGCTCTATTACTTATGAATAGTAGTCCTTGAAAGAATAGAAAGAAAAACCGAAAACTCATAATCTTACATTATTAAATACAATTTTTCTTGACCAGTAATATGAAAGTCTTGAAAACTGAATGCTTCTTAAGATATTTAAGATAAATGATCAAATTCGAATTATTTCTCTATCTTCAGGTCTGCATACTTTTTCTACAAGTACAAGTTTGGCAATTTACTGAGAGTGGTAAGGACATAAACTAGGTGGCGTGTATTAAAGACGATTCTCAACAAGTGTTGATAGAAGAAAAATTAATGAAGGAGAGATGGAGAGGTAATTCTAATCAGTTATCAAGAACAACATTTTAGATCTCCATACATCTGGACATGATTACACTCCACTGTTTTAAAAAGCGAAAAGCACAAAAAAGCAACAAGGTTCATGGGGCTTGAAGCAAAAAGCGATAAGTGCAGCTTCATTAAAGTGAAGCGCATAATTTATGGAAAATTGAAAATATCAAATATATATGGATTTAGTACTACAATAATCAGATTGCAGTCAAATGTTATAAATTTCAACATCCAATATACAATCACGTTAGTGAGAATGCACGGGAGAAAGTATTTTTTAACAATGATACAATGAGCTCTATATATAATACATATTCTACTCCTACTACATATGGGACTAGGACTATCTACACATAACCATCTAACAAATCCAACTCCTTAAAGTTGAGATTCAAAGAACCGACCGCTTATTCGTCGTGAACACTTTCTTGTCATGTTTGGAGCATACACTTGTTTGAAAACATAGCTTCACCCATGAAGCGGTAAGCCCTCACTTTGCATCACTGCATTGCTTTAAGCAATGACTTCTAACAACATTGTTACACTCGTAAAATTAGGTTGACAAAGGTAAAGGATGCCATGAAAGATATGAAGATTAGAAAAGTATGGTAATCCCGTATAGGTTTAGAAGTCTCTTGGAGATATTGGAGTAGGACGGCTTACCAAGCTATTTAGTGCCATACTAAGAAGTGGGAGGATGCCCCACAAGTGGAGCAAGAATACCATGATTCTAATTTATGAGAACAAATGAGAAAGTCAAAACTGTAGAAAACTATCATGATTGAATTCATCAGTCATACTATTAAACTCTGGGAAAGAGTGATAAAGTGTAGATTTAGGAACATTACAAGAGTGGCAGAGAATCAGCTTGGATTTACACCTGGTAGATGGAAATTTATCATAAGAGGAAGAAAGTTTTACATGGTCCATCAGCTTGGAGAAATCATATGATAAAATACCATGAAAGGTCCTTTGGTGAGTGTTGGGGAAGAAAAGAATTCATCTTCAATATATAAATGCCACAAAAAATGTAAGTAGGAGTCACTACTGTGAGAACAATAGTAGAAGATAGGAAGGAGTTCCCCATAACCATCGGTTACACCAGGATTTGGCATTGAGCTCATAATTGTTTATCCTAGTTATGAATGAGTTAATCAACACAATATATGATGATCTCATAGTGTATGCTATTCGCTGACGATACTATGCTAATTGATGGAATCATCAAGGGTGTTAACCAAAAGCTTGAAATATGAAGAAGCACTTTAGAGGGAAATGGTTAGGATAGGTAAAAGTAAGACTGAATAAAGGCACTCCAAGTTTAGTCAGCTTAAAAAGAGTGAAGTTCACGTGAGATTAGATGGAATTATGATGTATAAATGCAAACAATTCAGATATCTAGGCTTTTCAGAAGAATTGAATGGTACAAACATAGTGCCTAAATGCTAGGTATAGAATCAAAATCATATGGTTGAAATGGAGAGAGTTATCCGGAATGTTATATGATAGATGTGTAAAGGCTAAAATGTGCTCGTTTGATGAAGGGCACTTATTTAACAAGACTTATCCTAATTCAAATGCTAGAGATAAGGTCTAACTCTAACAACCAGAGGAGGACCTATGTGTATTATTTAGGGGTCACCGGACCCGTAAACTTCGGCGAAAATCTTGTATATGTATATGTGTATACCTTAAAAATGGTTAAATTGAATCACTTGGTACCCAGAACACTAAAACCTTAATGGGAGCACTAGTTGAGCAGAATATTGTGCCCACGTCGTCTTAAAATCCTGGGTCCGCCTCTGTTAACAACCTAACAACCTTTATTCAAATAGACTATCTTAATAGAATGCTAAAGAATGTGCCTAACACTAACAAATTTTTTATCAGTAAACATGTGCGCCGATATGAACCCTCAAGGTAGGCGGTGTGTAACAACGCCTAGCTTGAATAAATGGTTGTCGAAAGCTGACTTTTGAAGAGCTTTAGTGAGACCATCGGCGAGTTAATTTGCAATGAGTATGTGAACCTGAACTTATTTTTCTTGCACTTGCTTCTAAACAAAGTGAAATTTACAGCAATGTCTTCGGTAGATGAGCGAGCTATTGTATTTTGTTTTGGGATGACCAACTCACAGGATTTTGACCAAAAAACAAAATGTAACCAGAAGTCGAGGCTCGGATACTCACATCTCTAGCCCAATACGCATCGAAGTACATATACATATTGAATTATTTCGCATATGCAGAGACCAAACTGAATTGTACCTTATAGATACCTAAGCACTTCTCTGAGTCCTTTCCGATGAAGTTCAAATGCTACTACTACAACAACAACAACAAACCCAGTGTAATCTCACAAGTGAGGTCAGGGGAGGGTAGTGTGTACGCGGACTACCCCTAATTTATGAAGATCGAGAGAATGTTTCACGTAGACCCTCGGATCAAGGAGCAACGAAATTAAAGTAACAAACAATTGCAACAAGGTAACAGGGTAATGGAAGCGAATAACACAACATGTACTAATAACGGACCAAGAATAAGAAAATACAAAAACAAAACTAGTATTACTGACAAGCCTCGGAGAGACTCGCAACTATATGTCAACCTTCAACCCTAATACTAGTCCTCCATGCCTTCCTGGTGAAGTTCAGATAGCGAGTGTATGAATTGAGACAACTTATTAACTGAGAAGCTTACGTCTGGACAGGCGAATGACAAGTATTGGAGCTAATCGAGGACTTTCCTATATAAGATAGTATTCTGCACCATCATCGAGATTAAGTACTTCGGTGACATTTCATTGGAGTTTTGACTGGACTGCATTCTCTCAAATTGCTGCACACGGTATGTCATTGATATAATTTGATTGTGACAAACTAATTCCATTTGCACTATGAATCACTTCGACTTCTAAAAAATAGTTAAGATTCCCAAGCTGACAATGACCTCTAGTGATGATAAATATCATATGCACAAACAAGAAAATACACGATGGTGTGCGACTCGACAAATGAGAATATACCCTTCCTACCTACTAAGATAAATTGCATCAAAATCGTCAAACCAAACAAATGGCCACATCACAATGAACACGGCTCGCACAATCAACTATGCCCTCAAGATAACGCATGTCTAGCGCCATGGGCCGACTCCTCCTTAGTATCAGCGGTGCACAAATTAGTGGGGCACATGTAGTCACCTGAATACAAGCCAGTCTTCTCTTATCCTAGGTTTCACGAACCTGTTACTATAGTGAAGCTTGCCTCAAAGGCCAAGCTTCAGTTGTCCCGCCAGTTTGATATCAAGGGTTTCAACCATGACTTATTGTCATACTCCCTTTGCGCATTTCATATGATGAATCTTGTCTAGGCGCACATCCGAGAATGGCAACAGACAAGTGCCGTAAGGTGTTGGGTTAAGTCCCGCAACGAGCGCAACCCTCGTGTTTAGTTAGTTGCCATAGTTGGGTTTCGAACCCTGAACAGACTGCCAGTGATACGACATGTTAATCCCTCGCGTAGTACTGAGTGTCCCTCTCGCACGCACAATCCATTACACTCACGCGCACAGTCCATTCCTCAGGTTAACACTTGTCTTGTGCCTGCTCATCCAGCCTGTGCTTTGCCGTACAGCGACGCTTAATAAAATTGGCCTTTGTCATGCTATCTTTCATATAATGCCAAAAATTGTCATAAGGCTAAGGCATTGCCAAATACTGCCCTTACGACATACTTCCATCCCGCGTAGTGTAGCGCCACCCCACAATTACATGTCTAGGCCAACGGACCCTTGCTCGCAAGGCTAGACCCAAGCCATGCTCACAAATCAACGCACAAGGCTCTTAAGAGTGGTGCCTCAAGTGCTCAATCAGTGGAGGTCTTTATCCTTCCCAAAAAAAATCCAACAGAGCATAGTCGTTCCATATCACAAGCCTCTGGAAAACGTTAGGCGCCCAACGCCAGCACATGACTAGGCGCCGCCCGTAGAGTTTCCTAATTCATATGGGTACCTTATACACTCCTTTGAGTAGCCCAGGCAAGACCTTGAGAGTTCACTTGGTGCGGCTTCTTGACAGGGGGAGGGCTCAAATAATTTATCATCATTAGGTTACTTCTATGCTACTTCTAAAAAAAATTCAGAACCCAGCAAGACCATCAGTTACCTAAATCAAAATTACTCTCCATCGTCAAACTTGAGATCATCTAAGTTCTAGTTTCAAATACAGTTGTAATTCAGAAAAAAATTTGGTCGAAAAATTGACTATATATACACTACAATTAGCACGACTATTTGATTTTAAAAAGTAAGGGATTAATAATTGAAATATTAAAAAAACGCGTTAAAATGCGCAGAAATTCATGCTTATGTTAATTTAAGATGAAATTGGCGGATGTAAACGAAATTACACAATTATGATCGCACAGCTTACCGGCCAGCAGATCTTACGAAGCGAATCTGATGCTTAATACCAGGCGACGATGGCATTTGAATCTTACGTAACTTTCTGAAGATTCAGAGTGATGTTAGCAAGGATTTTGAACTCTTAACGGAGTGAATAGACGGCAAGAGAGAGATGCAAACGAGGCAAACGTGAGAGATAAAACTCCACTTACACCTTACCCCTTGTTTGGATGGTTGTTTGTTTTGATTATTTAGTTAAAAATTGGTGGTACTCTATTGTTAAATTTATTATTTCGTAATAATAAAAAAGTCTTATTTTTTTAGCTCTCATTTGGATGGCTATTTCACATCGTTTTATAATGTATTGTATTGTATTATATCGTTTGATGAATACATATTTGAATATACTGTATCATTTGCACTTGTTTCATGATATCATGCACCAGCAATATGAAGAATAAATTTTGCAATATTATAAAGAAAAATTATGATACGAAATAAATTTAATATATAAAAAGGTAGAGTAAATGATAAAATAAAATTATTTAATAATAGTGAAGGGTGTGATGAGATAAAAAGATAAGATAACGACGCAACCACACCAAATCGGTCGTTACATAAAGTGGCACATTTCGTCGTTACGTAACGATAGATTTAACGATACGATACAATAAAATTTAAGTAACAACCAAAACAAACATCGTATTTAAAGTAACAATACGATACAATACAATGGGTAACGACCATCCAAACAAGTTGTAAAACACCTATTTGGTATGATGGAATCATTTTCTTTTTTTCTATTTAAATACGTCCTAACTTATTATTTTATATATAAAAAATTTGGTAAGAGGGAAACCTGCAGCCACTTCAAATCATATTTCTATTTTACCCTTTACCTTTTTATTTTAAAGAATAGCAAAGTCTCTTTCTCATCTAATTCTATAATAGAAGTCTAATAACTTGTGTAAATTTTCAAAAACAACATCCCAAAATATAACCTACATACCTGAAAACCTCGTTCCTTCTACTGCTTCCAAACTCTTCAGGTATAGGTTCCTTACTTTTGTTTTATTCTTTCTTCTACTTTGGTTTGTAATTCCAATTCTAATTACTTTATCTCCAATTAGCTTTATGATATTGGTTGCTTTCAAGTGTGCAAAGTATTATTTATTTTTGTTCTGCCAACTCCTTCGTTCTTTATCATCGTTGTTAGTTTTTTTTCTTCAGAATTTTGCTCTTGTTTTCAAGTTACATGTACTTCTTTTCTTTATCTTTTGTCAGTTACTATCTGTTTAGTTCTCCTATTGTATTGCAACTTATTAGAACAAGTTTTTGATAAGCATTTCAACTGAAGCTCGTTGTTCCTTCTCATACAATGATATATCATATATAATACAAGAGTCCTAAATCAATTGTGAGTTCTAAGTAAATACAACAACTGAGAGTAAATATAGAAGAGTCCTAAACTAAATCTAGTTAGCTATAAGGTAGGTCTAATACCCCCCTTGCAAACTGAAGGTCGGTCTTTCACCTTGAGTTTGTCCCGAAGAAACTGAAATCTTGTTGTAGAGAGTGGTTTTGTGAGAATATCAGCCACCTGGTCTTTGGAAGAGAGGAATTGAACCAGCAGGTCACGTCTCGTAACTTTATCTCGGACAAAATAAAAATCTATTTCAACATGTTTAGTGCGAGAGTGAAAAATAGGATTAATAGATAGGTATGCAGCACCAATATTATCACACCATAAAATTGGAGACTCAGTAGAAAAACGTGCCACTGTTCGTTGCTTGTGGGATGACCAGGATATCAGATTCGGGCCAAAGTATATTGCATAGCCACCTGTTGACTTGCGATCATCAATACTACCAGCCCAATCAGAGTCCGTAAAAGCTTGTAAATAAGGTTAGAAGCCTTTGAAATGAGAAATGACATGGATTTAGTCAGGGGCGACCCAACGTATTTTGGGGCCTAAAGCCAAACTTTAATGAAGGGTCTTAATGTTTTTAATTTTTTTTTTATTTGAAGTCAATTTTTCTAGCTTTTTTAGATGCAAAGTTACTAATAATTTTCTTATAATCAATTTCTCCTAATAAGTCTTTTTCAATTGACAATATAGCTAACCCATTTAATCTCTCTTGAGATATTGTTGATCTTAGGTAAGATTTTATCAATTTTAATTTTGAAAAGCTTCTTTCCGTTGAAGCAACGGTAACAGGAATTGTTAATATTATTCTATAAGCAATTTAGGCATTTGGAAAAGAATCAAGTCTCTTTATTTGATTGAGTATATCGATTAAACTATTATCTTCTACTTGTACTATTTCCCTTAATACTTTCAACTCAGAAAATAAATCTAAACCATCAATATCGGATTGATTATTGTGCTTTAAGAAAAATTCAAGATTAAGGCAATGTGTTTTTAAATTTCCATCATCTAGTGATCTTAGTTTTTTACCACTAAATAGAAAATCAAAAATATTTTCATACGCTTCAAATTGTTCAAATCTATTTTGAAGTGAAAAAATAGTCTTGTCTACTATGTATAAAAAGTAATTAACTCTAAAGGACTCTTGAAGAGACTTTGAGATTTCATTATCAACATTCTCATCAAATTGTTTCTTCCTAGATATCACACGTTTCTTACGAAATTCGGGTTCGATATTCATTTCAAATGCAATTTTCTTGGCAGAAATCATAGCAGTTGCAAATCCTTCTTCTCTATATTTGTTAAAAATAAATAAATAAAAAGAAATCAAACCTTTTAATTGATCTATGGCAACGTCAATGTGCATGTCTTTTGACTGCATACTTTTGCTAACCGAATTAACATCAAATAATATATCATACCAAATAGTCATACCCAATAAAAATTCAAAATTTTCGAGTTCATATGTTACTAAGCAATTAGCTTCACTTTGAGTTTTTGGATCATCACTAATTTCTACTAATTTCAATAAAGCATCTCTTATTTGTGGAGTTTGAAATCTTATTGCTTTAATGCTTTCAATACGACTTTCCCAACGAGTTTGTGACAATGATTTAAGAGTTAGACTGGGTACACTATCCTCTAATACTTTCCATCGCTTAGTAGAAGATGAAAATAGTGAATATATATGTTGTACCACTCCAAAAAAAGATATAGCTTTTGTATAAGAATTAGCCATACCACAAAGTAACAAATTTAGATTATAGTTTCTTTTNAAGTTGTTGCTTTAGCTACTTTATGGACGGGTCGCCCCTGGATTTAGTGTGCTGGAGATATCTAAGGATGCGCTTCACAGCATCCCACTGGTTGAACGATGGATTGCGCATAAACTGGCACACTTTATTTACCACAAATGATATGTCCGGTCTTGTTAAAGTAAGATATTGAAGAGCACCAACAACTTGTCGATAAAGACTTGGATCATCAAAGTCGGTAATGTCACCTTTGTGAAGCTTTGCATTTGTGGCCATGGGTGAGCTTAGAGGCTTACAATGAATCATACCAGCTTTAGTGAGGATACTCTCGATATACTGAGATTGAGAGAGCCAAATACCATCACTATTACGTAAGGGTGTTCATAAAAACCCGAAAAACCGAACCAAACCGAAAACCAAACCAAACCAAACCGACCAAAAAACCGATACTTTTTGGTTTGGTTTGGTTTTGGTTTTGAATTTTAAAAACCGATCAAATTTGGTTTGGTTTTGGTTTTTAAAAAAATAACCGAACCAAACTGACTATAGGAGTAGCTATTTCAAATTTATTATTACACCTATATATATGTATATTTTTATACAAAGTTTCAAAAATTTTATGGTGAATGTTAATCATTTGCACTTTTAGTACAATTCTTTACCTTTATATTTCTAGTTTGATTGGTAGTTTTCTTTTGTTGTGTAAGAATCCATTTCGTGTTAAATTTTTTTTTAATTGAGTGCTCAAATTATTCATCACAATTTGATTCAATTATCATCAATATATTTTAGTAAATAATAGATTTCTCAAAGGGCAATTGATTTGATAGTGTCACGTTGAAGTTGTGGTCGCCGGAATATGTGTTTGGTAGTGTATGTCTTATATTTAAGAAAAAACTAACAAATAACCGAAAAAATCGAAAAACCGACATAAACCGAATCGAGAAAAACCGACTTAATTGGTTTGGTTTGGTTCTAATATTTGAAAAACCGACTTAATTGGTTTGGTTTGGTTTGGTTCTAATATTTGAAAAACCGACTTACTTGGTTTGGTTTCTTTTTAGGGAAAAACCGATCCAAATCGAACCATGAACACCCCCTACTATTACGGTTCACCTGAATTCCAAGGAAGTAATGTAGTGGACCAAGGTCCCTTATGGAGAATGCATGACCCAGAGCTTGAACAAATGAGTCAATAAATGAAGAGCAGTTTCCTGTAAGGAAAATGTCATCCACATAGACTAATAGGTTGACAACCACATTTTTATGAGAGTAGATAAACAAAGAAACATCAGTCTTAGAGGTGGTGAAACCAACAGAGATGAGAAATTGATGAAGCTTGTTATACCAAGCTCGTGGAGCTTGCTTGAGACCGTAAAGAGATTTGTGAAGCTTGCAAACATGAGTTGGGAATTGAGGATGAACAAAACCTGGAGGTTGAACCATATAGACATCCTCTTGAAGATCACCATGTAGAAAAGCATTTTGAACATCTAATTGCCTCAGAGTCCATCCATAAGTGATAGCCAATGATAATATAATTCGAATTGTCGTGGGCTTGATGACCGGACTGAATGTTTCATGATAATCTTGACCCTCAACCTGATGAAATCCCTTGGCAACTAAGCGAGCCTTATAGCACTCAATAGCTCCGGCAGAGTTTCTTTTAATCCGAAAGATCCATTTGCACCCTAGAATGTTCATGGAGGAATTGAATGGAACCAACGACCATGTATGATTTGGGAACAAAGCTGTCATGTCAGATGACATAGCATCACGCCATTCTTTGAACTTAGAGGCCTATGTAAAGCTGGTAGGTTCAATGGAGGGAGATGGGATTGTAGTAGTGGTTGTTGTGCAAGCAAGATGAGAAGGAGGTTTTCGTTTGAACACTGGACAGAGTTGCATGGTGTGTAATCGTTGAGATGGTTTTGCAGCTCTTGGGGTACGGTTGGATGGAGGTCGAGGTATTGTAGTAGAAGGTAGTGTCGGAGGCTGGTTATCTAAATGACGCACAGAGGAATCAACAACTAGTGGTGTAGTAGGAATTGAAGAGTTTATAGGAGCAAATGAGCGAGGATCATCAACAAGGTGTCAAGGTAAAGCTGAAACTGAGCGAGAAGAGTTTAATACTGGAGAGTTTCGGGGATAATAAAGGTATCTTATTAGACCTGGGGATGTAACAGATGACATGTAAGGAGTAGGACTCCTATGCTGGAAGGATGGCAAAGATGGTAATGTTAGAGGAGCTGAAACCCAAGGATGCAGATTGCTAGGAGGGGGGTGGACCAAGAATAGACTTGGTGGCGAATGAAAACTGAGTTTCATAGAAACGAACATGGCGTGAAATGTACAATTTTCCAGTGCTTGTGTCAAGACATCGATAACCATGATGGGAGGGACTGTATCCTAAAAGCACACACGGTTGACTACTAAAATTCATTTTGTGGCAATTGTAGGGACGTAGGTACGGAAAACAAAGACACCCAAACACTTTAAGAAAATAATAATCTGGTGGAGTACAAAACACAACTTCGAAGGGTGATCTCCCATCATTAGTAGGCGTGGGAAGTCGATTAATTAAATAAACAGCAGTATCAAAGGCAAATTGCCAATACTTTGAAGGAGTAGAACTGTGTGCCATGAGACTTAATCCAGTTTCAACAATGTGTCTATGTTTGCGCTTAACCTTTCCTTGTTGTTCATGAGTGTGAGGACATGAAAGGAGATGAATGATGCCTAACTTAGCACAAAGAGTTGATAAATGGCGAAATTCACCGCCCCAATCAGTTTGGATTATCTTAACTTTTGTATTAAATTATCTTTCAACAAGAACTCGAAATTGAGTAAAAATAGATAGCACATCCGACTTTCTGAAAATTGAAAAGCACCATGTATAACCAGAGAAGTCATCAACAAACACTAGAAGAAACGAGATGACAGAAAATGGGAAGGTCCCCAAACATCCGCAAAAATAAGTTGCAAAAATGAAGTACTTTTATTGATATGAAGGGATAGAGACAGTTTATGGGACTTGCCAAGTTGGCAAGCCGTACATAAATTTTGTAATATAAAACTAGGACTAGTAAGTTGATGTCTAGATAACACTTGGCTAAGGACTTTCTGATGTGGATGACCCAACAGAAGATGCCAACAGGAGGATGAGACTTTGGTGGTTGTGAGAGCTGAAGGATGACTGGAGGACTGTGGCTTGATGGACATGGTGTAAAGATCATTATCACTCTGACCGGAAAGAAGTAGATTCCTAGAGTCCCGATCCTTGACAAGAAAATAATCAGGATAAAATTCAAAGAAAATATTATTATCACGTGCAAAATTTTGAACAGCTAGAAGGCGCTTAGTTATAGAGGGAACATGAAGAATGTTATTTAAGGAAAAAATACGGTTAGAGGGATTTGAGAAAGAAGCACTACCAGTATTTTGGATTGGCAAACCTTATCCGTTACCGACATGTAGTTGATCTGGGCCTTTGTATTCCTCAACATGAGTAAAGCTTGATAGGTCTGGTGCAATATGATGAGTGGCGCCTGTGTCGGGGAACCAGTTTTGAGTCAATGGAATCGGTGCTTGATGAGTGAGATGAGCAGAAGGAGTTATAGTGTAGTTGTAGCGTTGAAAACAGGTCGCGGCTTGATGATTAGTACAATTACAGATTTGACACCTTACTCTTCCATCGTTATTTGAATTCCAAGGTTGACCCATTGGAGAGTAATTATTACTATAGTTGTTACGATGATACTGATTGCGACCCCCTCGACCTCGGTACGATCTGCCACAACCCTTTTGAGAATTAGTATTGATCTGACCAAGGTTGTGTTTATCACCATGAAACGAATGTTGAGCAACATTAGTCGTTGTTGTATGAGATGTAACACTTGAAGCAAGGGATAAAGAGGACATGGATGAGCCATGAATAAACTCATGGTTCAGCAGTAGGCTATGAAGCTCGGAGTAAGAAACTGGTTTAGGTCGCGCAGAAAACGTAGTAACAATATCCTTGAAATCAGATCGTAACCCTTTAAACACATAAATATTAAAATCTGAGGCATTCAAGGCTCGACCTGTAGCTGCTAACTCATCGAATAGAAGCTTCGCCTTTTGGAGAAATTGCGTGACAGTAAGGTCATTTTGTTTGAGATTTTGCAACTGCATATGGAGATTAAGGACTCTAGTATTGGAAAGAGAAGACAAGGCTGCTTCCAAGGCATCCCAAATATCTTTGGGAGTGTTCAACCCAATGATAATAGGTGGTTTATTCTGAAAGAGAAGATATAAAGAGACTCATGATAATTTGATCTTGTTGGATCCAAGTGGTATGTTCTGGGTTGGGTTTAACAGTTTCCAAATTTTCAATAGGAAGGAACGAAGGTGGGCATGGCTTGGATCCGTCAATGAAGCCATGAAGATTTTGACTTCGCAGGAACGACAACAATTACATTTTCCAAAATAAGTAATTGGTAGAAGTAAGTTTGATCGATATAAAGTGATGGGCATGGTTAAGAGAGTTGGAAGAAGGAGAAGAAGACATTATGGGAACTGTTGCAGAGTTCACAACGTTGGTTGGAAGAGAAGAGGTTGAAGAGGAGTCTGAATTGGCTTCTGATACCATATTAGAACAGGTTTTTGGTAAGTATTTCAACTGAAGCTCGTTGTTCTTTCTCATACAATGATACATCATATGTAATACAAGAGTCCTAAAACAATTGAGAGTTCTAAGTAAATACAACAACTGAGAGTAAATATAGAAGAGTCCTAAACTAAATCTAGTTAGCTATAAGATAGGTATAATACAACTAAATCTAGTTGTTTGAGTAGCTAACCTCTTATTACGTTTAAATTGTGTACAATTATTTTGGCGATTCGTATTTGTATAACATAAGTACTTGATGATCAATATGGTTTAGCTAAATAATATATGCATATATATATATATATATATAGCTAAGTAATTTAATTACTCTTTCATAAGGTGAAATGTCAGCACTGCGAGAAAAGTTATAAACTATTGAATTACAAACAAAAATCCTTAACATTGGATTCCCGTTAATTAGTTAACAAAATATATAATCCCATAAGTCCAAAAAAAATGCGATTTAGAATATAAAAGAAGGACAAAATAATAAAAGAGATTCTTAAACTTCTTAAATAGTTTTTTTGTGTTATTCTTGATAAATTAAATATTTAAAACAACTGAGTGTGTTTTAATCAACTTATAAGTTACAGTACAGTACGACACAGTCAAACCAAACTTCAAAATGTTATTTAACAATAATAAATCATACAGTTTATCCAAACAATGTATTTATAAAACTATATCATACAATACAATACAATATTGTACAATACGATACATTATAAAATGATGGGTAACAATGATCCAAACAGCGTGTTAAAGAAAGTTCCTAACATGTTTGGTTGTTACCTATTGTATTGTATCGTATTATTATTTTAAGTATAATATTTTAATTGTTACTTAAATTGTCTTGTATCGTATTATTAAACATGTCGTTACGTAACGAAAAAATATATCATTTTATGGAAAGACCGATTTGGTGTGGTGTCATTTACGTAACAATACAGTTTATCCAAAAATTAGTATTTTCAAGTTTGTCAATACTTTTTATTATGAGACGTCTAAAAAATTTTGATATCACTCTTTTAATTGTATTAATTTTACGATGTTCCCAAGCATATATTATTCAAATTCTATTTAACTAGTCAAAAATGTTTAATATGTTCTCTTTTAAAACTAATTTTCAACTAAAAATTAAATAAGTGAGGTTAGGACGGAGTTATGTTATCATTTGAGAAGGAAGAGGAGTGCAAATCATGTGAGTTTACCTCCAACAAACAACTAGCAAAAGGTTTGCAAATTTTGTGCCATGGTTACGGGTACACGTAAATCTAATAACTTTTACTTAAATCATACATTTACGTTAATTATATAAGAATATTTAGTTTGAAAATCAATTTGCTAGCCTGATTATTGTTGTATATTAACTTAAGATTGCTTATAGAAATCTATAAACTTAAAATTCTGAATCCGTTTTTAGGTACACAAGAAGTGATTTCGCCAACCTCCACACCTCACGCTTCTCTTTTCAGTTTCATCTCATACAATATTATTTAAATTTATGAATTTAAGGTGTATTTGATATAAAGGAAAATACTGAATCACTTTTTTGCAACCGAACTTAAAGAGGAGGATGACAAATTATTTTCGCTTATGTTTTTCTCTGATATTCCATTAAAAATATTTTTGCGTAGTAAGATAAAGCTTTTTCTGTAAAAAATAATATTTCATCATACCAAGCACATTAATCAATTTTTTTATCATTTATTTTATTGAATCTAGTTTAAAAAAACAGGCACGTAGAGTCGACGAATAAAAACTTACAAAGTGCTATTTTCCCTAAAAAGTTTGTTAACTCAATCTTACCCAAATAAGGCTCAACACATTTTTATTCTTCCGAAAATGACATTGTATAACCATTGTAAAAATAATAGCCGAAAAAATATATAAATTTGTATATTTTTTTGTATAAATATGCATTTTGTATGTAATATACAAAAATTATACAAATTTTATATACTTTTTCGACTATCAAATATAAATAATTTCTTACGCGAGCTAAAATTGATAATAACTATTTTTTTCTTTAGAGACCAACCACAACCTACAAAGTTAGGTGTCATTAGAAATTTATACACGCTTTGTTTCAAAATTAGTTTGATTTGATTGTTTGTTTTTGAAAAATGAGTACTAGAGCCCGCTTGGACATACAATTTTTTTTCTTTTCAAATTCAGCGTTTGTTCATAAGATTTTCAATTTTCACTTGAAGATGCATTTTGGAGTATTTTCAAAAAATTTAAAAACTTCAAATAGTTGTTTTACAAAATTCACTCACAAAACTTTAAAAACAACGCAAACTGAAATTTATGTCCAAACACAACTCTAAATTTCAAATATCATTTTCACTTGAAAAAGTTTTTCACCATTTTTAAAATTTTTACAATTCTTGTGTCCAGGCGCCTACTTAGAATTTTGTTCTAAAAGAGTTGGTTTTGGAGAAAAAAAAAGTTAAATATCTGAAAATATTTTAACAGCATCATTTAGGGCTTCTCCAACTTTCCCCCATTTCCCCGTAATGAGAGCATTTTTTGCAAAAAAGAAGCTCCCCATTATTATTCACTCATATTTTATTATTATTTTATTATTTTAACTCTTTTAATTTTTCTCTTTACATATACCTAATTATTTTTATGTAATATTTTTATAATATTAATTTACATCTTAACTTAATAATCAAGAAATTTAAAACTGGTTTAAATAACATAAAAATATGGTTTAAAGAAATAAGTGGTTATTTTGAGATTAAACATGCCTATAAATTATCTATTTTCGCTTTCATATATAATCATTTTAAGTTAGTTTCTAATTATAATTTCAAGATAGGATAAGGTCTGCGTATAAACTGTTCTCTTCATACCGTAGAATTATACTGGTTAGCCATTGTTGTTATGTTTCTAATTATAATTTAAATTATTGACCAAATAATTATTAATACATTATTATTACGATTAGAAATAGTCTTATACTACATTTAATGCTTGTTTGGTGTCATGCCATACACGTAAAAGATTATTAGTTAGAAGTCACATAAAGTTTGGACAATATCACACTCATATAAAATAGGATTTGGCATGTCAATGAAACTTAGCCTTTCATCCCCTAAGAAGAATTTCTCCATAAATTATTTAGCATATTGGAAAGACTAAATACATTTCTTATAATACTTAGTAAGGTACACGACTTAAATCAACCACGAAAAAAGACTTTATTTCCGGGAGAAATTCAAAAAATAGGTAGCTGTATAAATGGTCATTCAAAAATAGGCACAGTTTCAAAAGTAATCGAAATTTAGCCACTTTTCATGTAAAGCTAAATCTAAACGAAAATACTATTCAAAATCCGGAAAATACTCCAACATAACACTGGAATTCTAGTATAATAAACTATAACTCCAGTATAATATACTGGAGCTCCAACATAAGTATAGTAGAACTCCGGCATATTATACTGCAGTTCCAGCATAAGTATACTGGACTTCCAGCATATTAACTGGTGTTCCAACATAAGTATACTGGAACTTGAGTATATTATATTGGAGTTCCAGTATAATATACTGGAGTTCCAATATAATATACCGGTCTAGCATAATATGATGGAAGTTCATACACATGGGCTCCAATCTCCAGTATATTATTGTTTACCCTCAAAATCGGACAACAATTAAATTTATAATTTGATTTTAAGGATACGTGATTTTACCTAATATTAATTGATAAATCCGACGATTAATAATATAAATAAATGCAATTAAGCCCTCGAGCTAGTGTGCCCTCGAACTGAATGATACTAGAATAATGAAGTATAAAGCAAACTATTGAACATGAGAGTGTAAACAAGAGAGTGTGTGTTATATTGCTTTTATATACGAGAGTAAGGTGTCTTACAAATGATTAGAACCCTCCCCCCCCCTTTATATAGTAGAGGAGTTCTACTTATGGTACAATTCTAATTACAGAAAAATCCCATGATTGGCTACATAATTGTTCTTGATTGGATCCGTCATGATCTTCAACCTGTCACAGATATTTTGCCTTTCTGTTATTATGTTGTATTCGGTCTTGTTCGATGTTTATCCCGTTTGGTCTCAATCACTACTGGTCTCGATCTCGACAGGTACCTCGAATCCCGAACTCGGTACCTTATCATCATGACTCAGTCTGATCTATTACGGGGTTGATCTTTGATCCACCTCCTGGTCTTTGTTAATCAGTAAAATCGGGTGGGCCCAGTTTTAACCGTATACAGATAGTCCCACCGTTTCTTGGAGTGAAATGACAAGAAACAAACTGAGCCTTCAATTTTTACCTCGACCTGTCATGATGTCATCTCCGTGACGTAAGCGATAGAAGTGACTGAAACGACCCGTCAGTACAGTTCTCCAGGTTCTTAATGTGTGTCAGTTGACGATCAGCCACTAGAAACTTTGAATCATCGCCGTGAAATCCATAAGTATGCCTCTTCTTTACTCTTTCAAACTTTACTTTAAACTTCCTCTACTCTAACCCTCAAAACTCTTTGCATTTTTCAAGTTCTTCACATGAAAATCTTCAAGTCTCACCGTTAACCTCTCTTAAAACATCAAATCTCACCGTCTTCATCCTTCCTTAAATTCAAACTAAATGGCAAAAACGTCAAAAAGTGTGCCATAAAAGGAAACTGCTTCATCCACTCAGCCGGCCGACGGGAAAGCGCCGGTGGAACCACGCCTTGAGGAATGTATTCCTGAGAGGTGCATTGTTAGCCCTGATTTCAAGATCGAAAAAACTTCGTTGGTCCCCGATCATTGCGATCCAGTATCAATATACATATGCAATTCCTGAAAATTTCTCGAAAAAGTGAATAAGGATTGCAACTGGCAGGACAAAGAGGTCGTGATATCGGCCCCTGAGGAAAATATTACCACCCACGTGGAATGGTTCTTGAGTGTTTACACTTACCCTTTCACGTTCAGTCCCCTCGACCCAGTCATCGTGGACTTCTGCAAAAAGTACTAGGTGACCCTCGTTCAAATTCATCCTCATTCTGAAGGATCGTCATATTGCTTCGATTTTTCTCGAGAAAAGTCGACGGGCTCCCATTCACCCTCGATCACCTCATCAGGTTATACATCCCCCATCTTTACCGAGATGGGTTAATAAAGCCCCAGCATCGAGCCACCAAAGTTTTATCTCCAACATAGATGAGGACAAGGATCGAGGTTGGATGGGTCGATTCGTCAGGGTGAAGACCTCAGACCTGATTCTGGCCGAGAAGATGCCATTCCCCGAGAGGTGGAATATGAGATGTAAGTACGATACTGTTATTAGTTTCTATTTATTACTTTTCTTCCTTGCTTTCTCTTATCAATGCTCCTCTTTGATGTAGTCGCTGCCTGGATGCTTGGTGCCATCCCTAACCTTGAGAGATGGGTCAGACCTAGTCTCAACCTCGACGTATGATGAACGCGCATGGCGCGACTTATCGAAAGGCTGATGTGAAGCCAAAAATCATGGGGCCCTTTCATGTATTTGACAATTTTATTAATACGTTCTTCTCATACTTACTCAATCTCTTTTCCTGCAAGCCTTGGAAAAGATTAAGTCATGAAGCCCCCATCCGGTGAGGAAAAGACTTCAACCCCGGTCCCGAAGCCGGTAAAGGAGAAGAAGAGAAAGAGGACTTCGACCTCTGAGGATCCAGAGCCCAAGAAAAGAGTGGATCGTAATCCCAGAAAGAATATCATTCCTCTGACCGTGGAATCAGTTCGACGCCTAAGGGAGGATGATGAAGAAGAAGAAGATGATTCGGGGATGGTGTCCCGAGTGAAAACGAACGCCGATGCTCAAAAGGCCGTTGAGTCGGTGAGGGATGAAAAGATTCTGCCTCGAGCTGATATGGTCTCTATAAGAGACATGGGTGAAGTCACCGAGTCATCAAAGGCCGAAGATACCTCCCACTAATTTGAGAAAACGGTGGGTACGACGGTAAAGGACGGTCTCGAGGCTCCTCGAGATGAAGAGAACGCCCCGAGTGACCCACTCGGGGCAATAGAAATTGGAGACTCCATGTCTCTTCCTTCATTTTCTGAGGGGATTATTCAAGAGGTTCGAGACTTGAAGACCCCTTCCATAAAGGGATCCCACGGAGGGGAGGAAGGATTCGAGAGAAGCATAAAGTCTCTTCAATATGGCACAACAAGCTCTGAATTGGGTAAGACTTCACTCCCCTTGTTGATATCACACTTGTGTTTATTTTTTCTCTTCCTGTCTATTTTCTTTTCTTCTATCTGTGTAGGCGTCGGTACTTCATCAGGAGGCATTTTCCAAGTCCCGAGCAGAACTGAGTTGGTATGAGGCCGATCTTCAAGGTCTTACCCATGTGAAGAATACCCTTAAACTTCTTAGTGGGCAAAAGGAAGAAGAAATCAAGAACCTTCGAGCTGAGCTAGCCGCGGCTTAGAGAGAGCAAGCCGACTTGACTGAGCAGGTGATAAAAATCTTAGAGGCTCATGGCATTGGCTCAGGAATGATGGTTAACAATTCAATCTCATAGGTCTAGTAGAAGCTCGATAGGATCGAGCTGCTTCGAGGAGAGGTCGATGCGATAAAGGCAGAGACCTTGGCATGGAAGCGAAATATGGACCGCCTCGCCTCATAGAAGGAAGCCGCTTGAGCCTAATTTTCATCGGCTGCAAATAAACTTCAGGGTATGAAAGAGACGAGTTTGGCACGGGCCAAGAAAATTGAGGAGCTTGAAGCTCGGTTGGCCACCGATCTTGCAAAGGCTAAATCCGTGGATGAAAAGTCCAAGGCCGATGCGGAGGCGATCGTGGTCGTCTACCGGTCTGATGTTGAAGCTGCTTAAGCCCAAGAAAAGAAAGCTGTCGAGGCTTCCCAAAATCGAGCATATTGGGTTGCCGAGCTCTCCAAGTGCCAATCACGAAGGGAAACCCTCGAGGAGATTCATGCTCGAGGCTTCGATCTCACCGATTAGATAAAAGATACTAAAGAGCTCGAAATCAATGCTAAGGCACTGTCCTCCGATGATGATGGTGATGACTCCGGGAGCGCGAGCGGATCCGAGCCCGATGGAGAAGAAGCTTCCCCCAGAGATAGTTAGGAAATTTAGGATTTTTTCTGTTTTGATCTTCTGTGCAGGATCCTGATCGGACCTTGTAAATATAATTTCATGTATATAAAGATCTCTTTTCTTTCCGACTTGTCTTTATTCATTTTCTGCCTTATGAAAATTTTGTTCATTCATGCCTTGTGAAAATTTTGTTCATAAGTTTGATGCTTAGGCAATTTGATCGAACCCAGACTAGTGTAGTTTTTATAATCGAGTGAGTACTTGCTCGAAATAGAAGTAGGGTAACCCTTAGGTTTTATTTGAGTGAGGATGATTTCTCGAACTCAAAATAGAAACGGCCCTTAGGATTTTGTATTAAACTGATGTGGCCTTTGTAAAAAGAACGACTTTTTGCCCCCTTTTCAGCTTGAAAATTTTATTGTTTAATCATATAAAATTTGTTATGTCTTTGCATGGAATAAGGAAATTTCGTACCCATTAGGGTTTTCAAGGGTCGATATTTTGGAAACCCTTTGTTTCGTAATGCCTTAGCATGAAATAAGGAATTTGTTCGAGAGTTCGACCAATTTATTAGGATTTTCGAGGGTCGATATTATCGAAACCCTTTGTAATTTTTCCTAGGGTAGCCTTTTTAACCGGTTTATGAAAATATTTGAAGGCCTATTTTATTACGGAATTTGGACCTCTCCAAATCGTGTTAGTTTGGCTGTAGCCTTTTTAGTTTGGGACTTGCCTCTTGGGCGTGTATTTTCGTTACACTCCAAACTTGTTCGAAGTTTCAGCCCTCGAGGGGGGTGGTTGTGGCCTATAAAATTTGAGGATTGCCCTTTTAAGGTCTTATGATCTCGAGTAGGGGTGTTCATGGTTCGGTTTGGATCGGTTTTTCCCTAAAAAGAAACCAAACCAAGCAAGTCGATTTTTCAAATATTAGAACCAAACCAAACCAATTAAGTCGGTTTTTTCTCGATTCGGTTTATGTCGGTTTTTTGGTTTTTCGGTTATTTGTTGGTTTTTTCTTAAATATAAGACATACACTACCAAACACATATTCCGACGACCACATTTTTAACATAACACTATCAAATCAATTGTCCTTTGAGAAATCTATTATTTACTAAAATATATTGATGATAATTGAATCAAATAGTGATGAATAATTTAAGGACTCAACTAAAAATATCTTTTTTAAACATGAAATTTCTTACACTTAATAAAAGAAAACTACCAATCAAACTAGAATATAAAGGTAAAGAATTGTACTAAAAGTGCAAACGATTAACATTCACCATAATTTTTTTAAAACTTTGTATAAAAATATACATATATATAGGTATAATAATAACATTGAAATAGCTACTCCTATAGTCGGTTTGGTTCGGTTATTTTTTGAATAAAACCAAAACTAAACTAAATTTGATCGGTTTTTAAAGTTCAAAACCAAAACCAAACCAAACAAAAAAGTATCGGGTTTTTTGGTTTTCGGTTTGGTTTAATTTTTCGGGTTTTTATGAACACCCCTAATCTCGAGGTTTTAATAATCCGATCTCATTTATTTTTCGGACGGAAGTCACCGAGTGGGGGGTTAATTGTTCGAACTTCAGTTGTCATCGGCCCTTAAGCCTGTTTACACAATAGATAAAGAGCACAAAACTTGTAAGTAAAATTTTCTAAGGCATTTGGAAAGGAAAAATACTTTCGTTAATAGATGATTATATATGCGTACATGTTTGATGTTAGGGATTAAGTAACCTACATGGGCACGGCTCATTCGACCGTTTGGCCCTTACAAAATTTACCTATCGAGACCCTGTTGACACGAAGTACTTTCCTTGCAACGAAGTTGATATTCGAGGGTGACGCCCCCTAGTATTCAAGGTTGATTGTAAAGAAGCCTCGGATATTGTTGAATTGCTCTAAGTTAGCACGAACAATGATTGCCTTGTTAAAAATCTCGCCGGAAAAACCAATTTGGGACAAAAACCGGTCTAAGGGAAAAAGAGTGCAACGCGTGCTTTCAAACCTAAGGTCTTTGTGTTGAAGGATACATCGACGTCCTTGATTGAACACTTGTAATTGGTTAATTTAAAACATAAATGAAAATGGAGAAGGTCGTACCTTTAGCAGTAATATAGTTTGAGGAGTGATATGTTCTAATTGTTTGGTAGTTGCTTGTCGTTCATCGTGCCAAGCTTGTAGGATCCTTTTCCAATGATGTCGAGGACCTGATATGGTCCCCCCAGTCCGGTCCAAGTTTTCATTCATTCGGGTTTCGAGTGTTGAGGGAGACTTTTCTCAGAACTAAGTCCTCAATTTTAAAGTGACGAAGATTGGCTCTTCGATTGTAATACCTTTCGATCCGCTATTTCTGTGCGATCATTCGAACAAGGGCGGCTTCCCGTCTTTCATCCAAAAATTCGAGGCTCGTATTCATAGCCTCGTGATTTGATTCTTCCGTTGCATACCTAAACCAGAGGCTAGGTTCCCTGACTTCGACCGGGATCAGAGCTTCGACACCATAGACTAAAGAGAACGGTGTTGCCCCCGTACTGTATTTTAATGTCGTGCGGTACGCCCAAAGGTCCTCAGGCAATATCTCTCTCCATTTCCCCTTAGCGTCGATCAATCTTTTCTTTAGGTTTTGAACGATAGTCTTGTTTGTTGATTCGGCTTGTCCGTTTCCAATGCGATGATATGGCTTCGATAGAATCCTTTTAATCTTGTTATCCTCGAAAATTTTGGTCACCTTGATGCCAGTGAATTGCTTCCCATTGTCGCATACAATTTAGGAAGGCATCCTGAATCGACATATAATGTGGTCCCAAATGAAGTTTATGACTTCCTTTTCTCCGGCTTTCTCAAAAGCATGTTCTTCAATCCATTTAGAAAAATAGTCAGTCATAAATAAAATAAACTAAGCTTTACCTGGGGCCGATAACAGAGGGCCGACGATGTCCATTCCCCATATCATGAACGACCATAGAGATAAGACTGAGTGGAGTTTCTCCCCAGACTGATGAATCATCGACGCATACCTTTGACATTTGTCACACTTCCGAACGAACTCCTTTGCATCCTTTTCCATATCACCTCAATAATACCCTGCTCTAATAGCTTTTTGAACCAATGACTCGACACCAGGATGATTTCCACAAGTACCTTCGTGAATCTCCCGTAGGACGTAATCGGTGTCTCCTGGTCCCAAGCATATCGCCAATGGTCCATCAAACATTCTCCTATACAGTGATCCATCCTTGGACAATGTGAACCATGTTGACTTTGTGCGTATAGCCCGTGATTCCTTAGGATCCGATGGAAGCTTCCCGTTATTTATGTATTTGATATACTTATTTCTCCAATCCCGGTTAGACTTGTAGAGTTTATTTCGACTTGGCCTTCTTCGATCACTGACCTCGAAAGTTGTACGACAGTCTCCGAACTAAGTTTGTCGTCTTCGACCGATGACCCCAAGTTTTCAAGGGCATCGACCTCGCTGTTTTGTTCCTGATGTACGTGTTGTATGGTCCATTCTTTAAATCGGTGTATAACCACCTGTAATTTGTCTAAGTACCTCTGCATTCGGTCTTCTCGAACCTCGAAAGTTCTGTTGACTTGGTTTACCACAAGTAGGAAGTCACATTTGACCTCGATGACCTCTGCTCCCAAACTCTTAGCTAGCTCGAGACCTGCAACCATGGCCTCATACTCAGCCTCATTGTAAGTTAATATCGAAGTTTTGATAGATTGTCTAATTGTATTACCTGTGGGCGGCTTCAATACGATGCCTAGCCCGGACCCCTCCACGTTTGAAGTGCCGTTTGTGAAGAGGGTCCACAACCCCGATGATGTACCCAATTTAAATAATATTTCCCTTTCGACCACAGGTACGAGGGCTGGCATGAAGTCGTCCATAAAGTCTGCCAAGATTTGAGACTTGATGGTCATTCGGGGTTGATACTCGATATCGTACCCGCTGATATCGACAACCCATTTGGACAATAGACCCGAGAGTTAGGGTTTGTGCAAATTGTTGCGAAGGGGATAGATGGTCACAAAACAAATTGGGTGACACTGAAAATATGGTTTTAATTTCCTAGAAGAATTTATTAAAGCAAGCTCTTATTTGTCTAAGTGTGGGTATCGGGTCTCGACCTCAGCTAGGGTTCGACTAACATAATAATTAGGGAATTGTGTACCTTTCTCTTCTCGAACTAGGACCCCACTTACCGCTATTTGCAATACCACTAAATACAAGTAGATTTGCTCGTCGATTTGCTCGTCCGCTTTCGGGGTGTGAAGCAGTGGCGGGATCGACAAGTACCGTTTCAGTTCTTCTAAGGCTTGTTGGCATTCCAGGGTCCATGCGAAAATGCTATTCTTCTTAAGCAATGAGAAAAACCAGTGACTTCTATCTGAGGACCTCGAAATGAATTGACCTAGGGCGGCTATGCACCCTATTAGCCTTTGTACGGCCTTGATATTATCCACGACCGTGATATCTTCGATGACCTTAATTTTATCGGGGTAGATCTCGATCCCCCGATTTGATACCATGAAGCCAAGGAACTTGCCTGAGCCGACCCCGAACGCGCACTTCTCTGGGTTGAGCTTCATGTTGTACTTTCTTAGTATGTCGAAGGTCTCCTGTAAATGTTTTAAATGGTCCTATGCTCGCAGGAACCTAAATAACATGTCATCAATATAAACATCCATTGATTTACCTATTTGGTCTTCGAACACTCAATTTACTAGGCGTTGATAAGTAGCACCAACATTTTTTAGTCCGAACGACATTACGTTATAACAATTGGTGTCGTATTTAGTGATGAACGAAGTTTTTTACTCATCCTCTGGGTTCATTTGTATTTGATTGTACTCGGAGTAGGCATCGAGAAAACAAAGATTCTCGTGGCCGGTTGTGACATCGATCATGCTATATATATTCGGCAAAGGAACAAAATCCTTAGGGCATCCCTTGTTTAAATCCTTATAGTCTACACACATTTTAAGTTTATTTCCCTTTTTAGGGACTACAACTACGTTAGCTAACCATTCGGGATATTTTACCTCCCGAATGGATCCTAACTTGAGAAGTTTTGTCACCTCGTCCTTGATGAATGCATGCTTAACCTTGGACTGGGGCCTTCTCTTTTGTTTTACGGGGCGAAACTTCGGGTCCAAGCTTAATCGATGTCTAGTAATCTCCGGTGGGATCCCTTTCATATCAAGATGGGACCAAGCAAAACAATCCATGTTATTTAAAAGGAATAGAATAAGTTTTTTCCTAAGCTCGGTAGTCAACCCCGTGCCCAGGTATACCTTTCGTTTGTGCAGGTCCTCGATCAGTATGACTTGTTCCAACTCTTCGACTGTCGATTTGGTGGCGTTGGAATCATTGGGGATTATGAAGGATCGAGGGATTCAGTAGTCATCGTCCTCGTCTGTTCCCTTCTTCTCTGACTGAATCGAGACTGGTGCCTGTGGTTGCTATTTAGCTTACTGCTTTCCTTTGGACTCCAATCCTTTTGTTGATGAGAGTGTTGATACTGGTATTACTTCATATACCGCAAACATCTCTTTGGCAGCATGTTGCTCCCCATACACCATTTTTACTCCCTCTAGTGTAGGGAACTTCAGAACTTGGTGAAGGGTTGAAGGGACCACCCTCATGCTATGAGTCCAGGGTCTCCCGAGCAGGGCGTTGTATCTCATATAGCCCTCGATCACATGGAACTTTATCTCTTGAATGGTACCGACTACGTTTACTAGCAAGATGATTTCGCCCTTAGTAGTTTCACTCGCCATGTTAAAACCATTAACAACCCGAGGTGTGGTCACAATCCGATCTTGCAGGCTGAGATGCTCCACGACCCTCGGTCGAATAATATTGGCCGAGCTTCTTGGATCAATCAAAACACGTTTAACCTGACTTTTATTCACAATAATAGAGATTACCAATGCATCGTTGTGGGGTTGTGAGATCCCTTCAGCTTCCTCGTCATTGAAATACAAGGTCCATCATGGTACGTAGTCTCTAGTTTGTTTTTCCCTGGTGATCGACACCTTAGTACGCTTGAACATCGGTCCTTGGGGAATGTCGACCCCACCAACGATCCTGTGAATCACGTGTTGCAGTTCTTCCTGTTCGTTTCTCAAAAGTTGCCCTCGTTGAAAAGACGGGCTACCTCCTCCCTTAGTTCTCTGCAGTCCTCAATTCTATGACCATGAGTACCACGGTATTTTCATATTTGATTAGGGTTCCTTGAGTCTAGGCCATCTAGTATCCTTGATCCGGCCAATGGTTGATACAATACCTGATGTATCGATGTTGAAGTTGTATTATGATAGTCGTGGTGATTCCGTGGGCTCGGCATGTTTATCTAAGTCAATTTTAGTCATGAGCCCTCAGGAGCTCTGTCCTCGATCATTCCTTCGATCATTTTGAACGGGGTTACGTCCTGGACCATTATTTCTATGATTTGTGTCGTATGGTTGATACCGATCTCTGTTCGATCGGGGTTCTCTGTCGATGTCCCTTTGAATTATACCGACGTGCCTGTTTGGATAAATAGAACCAGAAGGGTTCCCCAACTGATCATCCTCGACCCTGAATTTTTACTGGTACCAATTATGTACATCGACCCAAGTCATGGATGGATACTCAATTAAATTCTACTTCAGCTTCCATGATGTTATCGAACTTCGTACATTCAAACCTTGAGTAAAGGCTTGGACAACCCAATCATCTGCGATCGGGGGTAGGTTCGTGTGTTCCATATGCAACCAAGATACAAATTCCCTTAACATTTGGTTGTCCTTTTGTTTCACTTTAAAGAGGTCCGACTTCCTAGTCGCGACCTTTATTGCACCAACGTGTGCTTTTACGAAGGAATCTGCAAGCATGGCGAAGGAATTGATGGAATTGGGCGGCAAATTGTGGTACCTTATCATTGACCCATGATGATAGGATAGATTCATGTAGTTTAGCGACTATTTATACCCCAACTTTACTGTGCTTCATTGTTCTAGGAAGGTTAAATGACGATAAAATGGCTCTAATTGTGAATTTTATGTTTTGCATGAGCAAGTCGTGCTTATGAGTACCTAGGACGGTGATTGAAGCTATATTAAAGCAAGAAAGGCCCCTCGGAGTTAAGAGCGTGTGAAAGAAGGAAGAAAAAAAAGAGAAAAATAGATAATCTACTCTAACGTGGGCCAAGCGTGGCCTTAGCGCGGACACGCTAGAGCAAAGGTCGTTGGGCAGAAGGATGTGCGATTAGCGCGGCTCACAGCGCGATCGTGCTAGTCCAAGAGCAATAGGCAAAATCAAGTGCATTTAGCGGTCACGAGCGCGGCCGCGCTAGTCCAGAAGAAATGAGACAGTGTGTTATGCTATTAGCGCGATCACGAGCGCTGCCGCGCTAGTCCCGTCCAGCACGCGGTAATTTCAGGGGTAAATTTGGAAGCTTGGAGGAAATTCCACTTAACCTATTAAAGATCCAGCTCGCCCAAAAAAGAGGATATCAAGGTTTTAAGGTCTTGTTCAAGAAAAAAAGAGGCAAGAGGCAAGGAGGATAATTCGACATCGAGTTCTACCTTTCTTCCTTTTGTTTTTATCATTCAAGATGAATTTTGTTGTTGTTATTATGAGCACAATTATGAGTAGCTAAATTATTTAGTCTAAGGTTTTGATGGAACCTGTTGAAGGATGAACTTATTGTTGTGTTAATATAGTTTGCGCAGTTTAATCTCTATTTGTTCAACTACGTTCTTGTTGTGGTTGATTGAAGGGCCCTCAATTAGCTGTGCCTATTTAGTATGTATTACTCGAGAGAGAGTGCATATTTAGGTAATTGTTGAACAACACCACTCCCAAAGTATATGAGGGATCAATAAATGAGGGTTTAAAGGTGGGATTAGGGATAACGAAACCTTGGGTGCGATCTGTGAGTTGTAATAAAAGTCAGCTAGCGTAACTCGGGAGAGTGCGTCTAGTAAATTATCGTAATTACTCAGGAGAAATTTACGGTAAATAGAGTTTTCATTATCGATAGAGACGATTAGGCAAAACCATAGGAAACATAACAGGAAGGGATTCCATCAATATGGGAAAACACAACCTTAGATCCTTCTATTATTTGTTTACAACTCCGTCATAGTTAGCTTTTAGTTTACTTAATTTCATACAGTTATAGTTAGTATAAACACCACCAATTGTTATCCGAAATATCTCGTAAGTTGATTATGGAGAATCCAGTGAGTCCGACAAAAGTAATTGATAGGTTAATTCCCTTTTGGAATCGACTCTGGGCTAAATACTCAGACTATATTTGCAATGTCCGTTTAGTCCTTTTTATAAGGCATAGTTGGGCGTGATCACCCCCTTCGATAAAGTTTCTCCAAACTTCTTCAGCAGAACGAACTCAATCTCGTCATCTTCTAAGGTATTCCCCTTTATCGCGCATGTATAATAAGTGACATGCTCATTAGGGTCGGTGGTCCCATTGTACTTGGGGATTTCTGGCGTGCGAAATTTCTTCGAGATGTGCTTTGGATACGCACTCGGGGGGAAAGGGTTCTACACGAACTTCTTCGAATCTAATCCCTTTAGAATCGGTGATGCCCCCGGTATTTGATCAACTCGTGAGTTGTATGTTTGTACCTTTTTATCATTCGCCTTGGTCTTCTTTTCCCCTGACTTGATTCGCTAAGTGAGCTCCTCGAGCATTCTCATAATGGTGGGGTCAGTCCCCAATTGATTGGCGTTCGACCTCTTCGGTACAGGTTCGGCCCTTTGAACATCTTCTAGTGAGGGCTCGGGTTCGACCCCAACTCGGTGCACGGTTCAGATTTTGTAGTTGCGCTATAGTAGCTTGTTGAGCATGTAACATTTCAAATATCAGTTGAAGGGTGACTCCACCATCTTCTACGCCCTGCGTACCTCGACCACCTGACCGGACTTCCCTCTGTACGCTATTTTCGGATCAACGCCCAGATTTGCATTTAGGGCGATGTGTGAACTGACGTCGACGTGATTTGCAATTGGTACTCCCCTGAGGCCATCCTGAGGCACTTCGATCCCTGGGACGGCTATATTGTCATTTTCTCCGTGAAAACCGAGGTCGTTGTCGCAGTGTGTGGGTACTGCTTGTGAGTTCGACATGCTGATTCTAAAATAAAAAACACTTACGAGAACAAGTTTAAAGTAGTGTGTGTTATGAGAATTAATATCAGGCAATCACTATTATCCTTAGCCCCACGGTGGACGCCAAACTGTTTACCCTTAAAATCGGATAACAATTAAACTTATAATGTGATTTTAAGGATTCGTGATTTTACCTAATATTAATTCATAAATGCGACGATTAATAATATAAATTAGCAATAAAGTAAAGCAAACCAGTGTTGAAATGCAATTCAGCCCTCGAGTTAGTGGGCCCTCGAACTGACTGATTCTAGAATAATGAAGTATAAAGCAAACTATTGAACAAGAGAGTGTAAGCGAGAGAGAGTGTTATATTGCTTTTATATGCGAGAGTTAGGTGTCTTACAAATGATTAGAAGCCCCCTTTATATAGTAGAGGAGTTCTACGGGGCCGATCTTCGATCCATCCCCTGGTCTCGGTTAATCAGTAAAATTGGGTGGGCCCGGTTTAGCCGTATACAATTATTCTGGAACTTTCTGCGTGTTGGAGTTCCAGCATAATATGATGGAAGTTCATACACATGTGCACCGATCTTCAGTATATTATACTGAAATTTTCCATGTTGCAGCAAAATAGTAGCTATAATGACTTTGCAAACGCTAGTTATTTTTGACTGAGTAGCCCATGCTATTTTTTACTTTATTTCCTTGTGCACATCTTTCTAAGTTATTAAACCTTCTTCATGTTGTTACCCTCCTCTTTGATAAACTTAACAGCAAATCAGTATAAAGATGTATTCATTTTTTTCATATTTTTTACCCGAATAAATCACACTTACGATGAAAACAATTCTTTTATTTATTAAAACCTACTCATTTCTTTTTAAGTTACATTTTAAAAGTTTGTTCCTATCCATGATTTTGATTTTTCCTTCGGCAGATGAAAGATCGAGGGTCTTTCGAAAACTATCTCTATATTTTTTTAGAATAAGAGTAAAATTTGTATATACATTACTTTTCTTAAATTTTATTAGTGAAATTTTATTGGGTCGTCATCGGTCCGTAATTGTCGTTGTCGTCTTTGGCAAGTGGAAGATATTTTCCATTTAAAATCGAGGAGGGGCCAAAATATGAAGGGGAAAAAAAGGAAGGACGAATTTCCGAGCCGTCAATTAAAAGAAAATGACCAATTGATAAGTACCGAACTAAAACTTCCTCTTTTTGGAGCCCACAAATGTTTTTATTTTTTGAATTTTATTTATCTGTCTAACTCTTTGGTTACGCGGAAATTATTATTCCTTTCCATGAAAACGATATTCACAACATGAAATTCTAGCAAATAATATGTTTTTAAGTGAGTACTTTCTCCGTTTTAATTCATGTGAACATATTTAACTGAACATAATTTTTTTTTAAAAAAAAGAACAATTTTGAAATTTGTGGTAATAAATAAGTCAGAATATTTGTATGACTATAATTCTTTTGAAACTTATAGTGGTAAACATACCAGAATATTTGTGTTGTTATAAAAGATTCTCATTAATCATAGAATTTAAGTTTACGCTAAATTATTTTACAAATTTAGAAAGGTGTCATTTTTTTGAAACAGACAAAAAAAAAATGTTCACATAAGTTAGTACAAAGAGAGTATTTATTTAAAAAAACTAACAATGATTTGCAAAATTATTCAAAACATAAGTTATATTGGGGGTTTTCCTTTTCTTTTCTTAACATATAATTGAGTAAATAAAAATTTATTATCTCTAATAACTTAACCTTATAAATGAAATGACCACAAAATTCAAGAAACTTTCACCATCCGTTGTGTATTAAACGAAAATAAGTTAAACAATAAAATTATTCAAAGATTGGACAGATTTAATTATTATGGCTAATATATAATCGCCGACAATCCCCACCATAATTAATAAACGTATTAAGGAATAATTGTGCTAAATCTTATAAATTGCTTCAATCATTCCAATTCAGAAAAAAACAAAGAGATGTTGAAATTAAAGTGAGATAAGCTAATCATTCAATTCTTTTACCCTTTATAGAGGCCAAAAGATGGCCCTTTATGCAAAAAGGGTTGTGTCCAAAAACCAAGAATAGCACATTTATAATAATCGGAAGAAATTCAAAAATAGTCAGATCTACAAATAGTCACAGCTTCAAAAGTAATCGAAATTTAGTCATTTTTTCATGTAAAGATAAATATGAACGAAAAGACTGTTCATAATTCGGAAAACACTCCAGCATAATATACTGGAATTCCAATATAATATACTGGAACTCCAATATAATATACTGGAGTTCCAACATAAGTATAAAGTAATCGAAATTTAGCCACTTTTCATGTAAAGATAACTCTGAACGAAAACACTGTTCAAAATTCAAAAAATACTCCACCATAATATACTGAAATTCCAATATAATATACTGAAACTCCAGTATAATATACTGGAACTCCAATATAATATATTGAAGTTTCAGCATAAGTATACTGGATTTCCAGCAAATATATTGGAGTTTCAGTATAATATATCTATCCAGTATAATATGCTGGAAGTTCATACACACGTGCACCGACCTCCAGTATATTATGCTGGAACTTTTTGTGTTGCAGCAAAATAATGATTATTTTTCAATGACTTTACAAACGTTGACTATTTTTGAAGATTAGTCCGAAAACTGACTAGCCCGTGCTATTTTCACTTTATAATTAGACATCAATGATTCAATGGGCAAATTGATGAATTAGAAAATAAAATATCTTCCCTCAAATGTGATTATTGAATCAACAAAAATGATGCATGTCTATGACTTATTGACTAATAATGACTATGATGACATTTGGGAGGGCCCTTCTTCCCCCAACCCACCCTCTTTTAAAAAAGGAAAATAATAACATTTGCCTTCATACTATTTGAAATTGATAAATTTTATTACAACAATAAACCCATTGCAATCTTACATGTGGGGTATGAGAAATTAATTAATTTTATTCTTAATTAAATAGTATTACCTCATCATTGTGTAATATTCTTTTTTTTTTCACTCTTGACCCCAAATGGAGCTCCGGCTTAAGGGTTTTTTCAAACAATAAGTAGAAATTAAAGGTTGAAATTACACTTTTTTAATTTACCCATTTTACGTTGAAACTCAGTTAATAACAAGAATAAATACGAGACTACTTGCTAATGAAGGATAGACTTGAGTAATTCATATAATATGTGAAGTAATTTAAATCTTTGCCCTTAAGGGATCATTTGGTTGAGAAGCAAGTTATACTAGAATTATAATACGGCAATTATAATAGGCGAGTTAAATAAAATATGATTAGTTAGTAGATATATATTTTTAAATAAAAATTTGATTCAATAGATTAAAATGAGATATACAGTATAATATAAAATATGGGTTCAATTTCACAATAGATAAACTAGAATAACTATTAGTATTATAAATTTTAATGTTGACTTTCTTAAATGGACTATGCAAAAAGAGTTATGGAGAAGAATATATTTGTCATTTGATTATTTATTCTGGGATAGCTTATTCCAAGATTATTTACTCACATTAAATGTGGAATAAAAATAACTTCAAAATTTTGATATAATTCATCCTGAAATTGTTTATACCAAAAACTAAAATTCGAGCAAACACGAGATTAAATAAAATAATAGAAAAATGACAGTATATAGCCGCTATAAAAATAATTGTCAAAAAAATATATAAAATTTGTATATTTTTATATATATATATACATCTATATCTTATATACAAAATTATACAAATTTTATACACTTTTTCGTCAATCAAATGTAAATAGTTTCTGACGCGATCCCAAGTTCTAACCAGTGGTGGACGCACGTGGGGGCAAGCGGTTCAACTGAACCCGCTTCACCAAAAAATAATATTGTGCATATGTATAAATTACGATTAAAACAACGTAAATTTTGTATAAATATTTTATTTGAACTTGCTTGACAACTACTATTTTACGTCTAAAGTTTTGTACTTATAATATTGAACCCACTTGCACAAAATTCGGGATCCGTCACCGATTCTAACCCGGAATATTATTCTTTATTTCATGAACCAAACGACCTCAAAATAAATGCTATTACATGATATATAACATGTGATCAGAAAACAAAGTCAAATGTATATAACTGAAGTAAATGCATGTCAAAAAAGGCAAGATTTTAACAAAACAAATTGGAATTTTCCATTGATACAAAGCTCTTTAACTTGTTCTATTGGAGAACCTAAAAACTTTATGTAAGACGGTGTTTTACTCTCGTATATTCTTAGCTCACTTCTCTTGTCTTTCTCTGCTTCTCTCTCTCTCTCTCTCTCACGTTTTGATGTTTCTTGTTTTTATTTTTCCCTCTAATAAATATGTATACATGACATTTTTGTTCAAATTATTTAGCAGGAAGAAGCATTTTCAAGAAAATAAATCATCATCCAATTGTTAGAGGTACTCTTTATTTTTAACCAGTTCTCAATTTTTGATTTTTTTTTTAATTTTTGTTCTTGCATGTTTTTATTTTTTATTTTTTATGTTCAGTTATCAGTCTTTTCGTTGTTTTGATATGTTGGGGTTCAGTTTTTGTAAGAGGATTTCCTGTTGGATTGTTATGCCGATCACTGCTCCTAGTAGATGCCAAATTTTTCATTTTTTCCTGGGCTTAAGTAACTGAATTTCAAGAATTCTTCAGGTTTCAATCTTTTTTCCAACAATCTTGGTTTTTTTTTTTTTTTGGGAGGGGGGGGGGTGGGGGGGGGGGGGGGGGGCTTTTAAATCTTATATTAAAAAATTTGAGCACCTCTGTTTGTTTGAAAAGTTCCAAAAATGAAGTTTGCAAATTTTATTTTTCAGTTTTTGCTGCAACTCTGTTTGTTTGAGTTGTTTTTGCAGAAAGAGTTAGGAGCAATTTTATTTGAATAGCAAGATTGTGGTGGACTGGTAAGTACTCCTTCATCCTTAACAAGATGTTTTGTGTTAAAGTTCTAAGCAGTAGTGGAGCCAGAATTTTCGTTAAAGGGTGTCAAAATATATAAAAGCAAATGTAGCAGGAAATTAAGGGGAGTCAATACATAATATATTTATATATAATTTATTTTTTTACCTAGCTACACAGTGTATTTTTGCGAAGGGGTGTCATTTGACACTCTTTCCAATAAGGTGGCTCCGCCACTGGTCCTAAGCACGAAATCACCTCCGTTAGGGAGCGCTTTATACCCCAATGTGGGACTTACCGACGGAAATCCGGATTTAGTTGGACCCCAATATGGGTAGGAAACCAAAAAAAAAAGAGATTTTATTTCATTCCTAGGACTCGCGATTGAGTCCTAAGTATGAAATCAACTTTGTTAGGGAGCGCTTTATACTCCAATGTGAGACTTCTCGGCGCGAATAAGAATTTAGTCGGTCCCCAATATGGGTAGCGGATACCTGGTGGGAAACCAAAGAAAAAAGATTTATTTGAAAATGTGCAAACTCAATTCTTGAGTTTTTGAAAGATTTGACAAACTGTGTTTGAGAATCTTCGTCGAAAAGGTAACTTTTTTTTTCAATTTTTTTTTTTCAAACAAATCGAACTCCGACCTACTTGGGATTGAGGCATAATAGTTGTTGCTGCAATTCAAACAAACATATTTTGGAAAAACTCAAAAGCTAAGTTTGCAAAATCACTTTATGCTAAAAAAAAACTCAAACAAATGGCCATGTTTCATTCTTTTATGTTCTTTTTTGAGTTATGTTGTGCTTAGAAATTGATTGGAGTTTAGAGAGGTCGGTTAGCCATTAAATAAAAATATATTGGTTGTTAAAAATGTAGATTCCAAAGGGCTATTTGAATTATTAAGTATCTTGATTCCGTGAATACGAAGTATGGAGTCGATTTTCTTTCCCGTACTGGTAGTTTTAGTGTCAGTATGGTATTTACTAGATCGCTGTCACTACCTACTGTATGATTGCAATCTTTCGCTTCGGTCTTCTTAATACCTAGTTGTTGTTATTGCTTGTTTCCACTGCTTCTTTTCATCTTTTCTTTAGCCGAGGGTTTAGCGGAAACAACCTCTCTGCCCTTCCAGGATAGGGGTAAGATTTGCGTACACCTTACCCTCCCTGTACCCCATTTCTGGGAATCCACTGAGTTTTTTGTTGTTGTTGTTGGTTTATTCTGGTTAAAGGTCTCTATGCCAGTGTAGTTATATGCTAACATGAAATAAGAGAAAAACAATGTAATATTAGAATGAAATGGACATGGTTAGAGTGAAAAGAATACAGTGGATTCATATAGTTGATCCTAACTAATTTGGAATTGAGGCGACAAGTCAAGTATAGCACCACTTCCAACCAACAGACTGAAAATGTTTTTTGAGTCAGAAGTTTTTTAGATCGAGGCATAGTTTATTGATTGATGGAATTAGGTCCTCAAGATTGTATAGTTAGGCTTTGTAAAATGTATCTGTTAGTAAGGGCAGCCAGGTGCACTAAGCTCCCGCTATGTGCGAGGTCCGGGGAAGGGCTGGACCACAAGAATCTATTGTACGCCGCCTTACCCTGCATTTATGCAAGAGACTGTTTCCACAGCTCGAACCCGTGACCTCCTAGTCACCTGGAAGCAACTTTACGAGTTACACCCAGGCTCCCTTGAAAGCGAGTAGTTGGTACCTGTTACATTATTACTTAGCCGTTGTTGTTTTTATTGTCATGCATAGAAAAATTGTTACAGTTTGATGGTTGTACATGCAGAAATAAGGCGGTCTTAAGTTGATAATGAATCACATGGAGGACAAGCAATTGAAGTTTAATCAACCTCTTCTCTCAGTTAGACGAATCTCTCCGGCAATGGTTTCCCAGAGAGATGAGAAAAAGACGATTGACAATTCTTTTCGTGCTATGACACATCCTCCTCATTTCAAATCAGAACTGAAGTCGGGCCTAGTGGGGAAGCCGGGAACTGTACCATTCCTCTGGGAAGATAGCCCCGGAAGACCTAAGGATGAGCGCGGACCACAGACTCGTTTCAATGAAAATCCTCCTACTATCCCAAAGCTCCCCCCTGGGTGGAAGTTAAGAGATAACCAGGATTTCGAAAAAGCTCTCGATAGTACAAAGATTCAAACAGGAAATATTCTAAATGCAAAGCCGAGTTGCGACTATCTGGATGAAAATATAAAGAAGATTGAGAGTTTTCGCAGCTCAAAAGCAATGTCGGAGGATAAGGAAAATATTGAATCAGAGGATGGTGATGAAACATATTTGGATGCCCGGGATACACTTTCAAGAACTGAATCATCCTTCCTAAATTGTAATGTAAGTGGCTTAAGTGGATATGATGAGCCGAATGCAAAACCATTTAGAACGTCTTTAACGGATCTACGGGCTAAGGATTTGATGATGGGCCGGTTTCTACCAGCAGCTAAGGCCATGGCTTCAGACAAGACTTCGGAAACAGCTTACTATGTTCGCAAGAAGCAACCACCTGTTCGGGATCAATCAAGACAGATAAAGACTGTATTAAATGGGGATAGACGGCCTCAATTGCGCTACGGACCTAGTTTTACACTTTATCATTCCCAAGCTCATGATAATGAAGAAGAAGAAAATGATGATGACTGTTATGATAATGGAAATTTAGCTAATAAAGTTTGTGGACTGTTGCCTCATTTTTGCTTGAAAAGTTCGTTTCGTCTTCTGAATCCTGTACCTGGAATGAGTGTTAGAACTCGAGTACCCGCGTCTCCTGTCAGTAGAACGCGAACTGCATCCTCGTCTACTGCTTCTTGTAGCGGAACAGAGAATGAGGTCAATTCAACTTATGCTAATGATCCTTATGAGAATAAAGCAATCCTTGGAAGTACTACAGAAGCAAATAATCGCGAGGTCGAGTACTTGGACTTGCAGAAAAATACCTGTCAAAGTTTTCAAGAATTATTGTCTGATCAGAACAATAGCAGGGAAGTAGATCTGTCAACTCCTGTTGTAGAGAAAACTCTGTACATAGATATTGTGCATAAAATGGAATCTGTAGCTAAGATATCATGTTCTCCGGATAGAAAACCATCTAACTTACAACACGAGGACGTTGAGATACTTGAAAGGATAATAAAACAAAAACCATTTCTAGATTCTTCACTTGATTCGTCCGAGAAGTCTTCATTAAAGTCATATCTTCAAAGGAGAGTAGACTTCAGTCCCCCACATTCAGCGGAAAATCTGAGCAATGGAAGGGAGACGAAAGCATTGACAGCTACCGGTCAAGCTCAAGACTGTTGCCAAGATGCATTGACCTTAACAAAGCCTGAGATTGATGTTAGAGAAAAAACCAGAAAGACAAATCTAAGAAGAGAGAAGGTGGAAAATTCATGCAAAGTGCACCCGGAGTTTCTTGTTCCACCACCTTTACCAAAATCTCCATCAGATTCATGGCTTTGCCGCACTTTGCCTTCGTTATCCACGAAGAATGCACCTTCACGGTACTATGTCGGGACAGGAATAAATACCAATAACCAGTCTTCTAAGCCACTATCTAGTGATCCCAAGTGGGAAACAATTGTTAAAATGACAAAGAAGCAACAACACTTGTGAAATTCTGAGGTAAATTCTCTATGTCCTCCAACGTATAAGTTTATGTATTCTTCTCTTCATCTGATATATTATCTAAGCGTGTTCTAAAACAACAACGAACCCAGTGTAATCCCACAAATAGGGGTCTGGGTCTGGGGAGGGTTGTGTGTACGCAACCTCCCCCTACCTTGTGCAGGTAGAGACGCTGATTATCTAAGCGCGTTCTCTTTTTACCAATCTATCAGGAACTCGGCCTTGATACATATACAAGAAGCTCAGTGGAAGATGTTAACGCTTTTCTGTAGTCCTCGGATTGTTTCCCATGCTTTCATGTGCAAATCAAATAGTACAATGGGTGTGAAGGTGAACAATAATGTATAGTTTGCTCTATAGATTTTACACTTCCTTGAGTTATAAAGGGCTTGTAACTGCCAACTCATATCCTGTAATTACATGATGGAATAAGAGTTCTGTTGTACAGGTAATCCTGAGATAGAAGTTCAACTTAACACTTGCATGGGTTGAGATAGAGAAGTCATAACCTATAATTATAGTTTCTTGTTTATGTGATGGAGCGACGACGAAGTAGTCTACCGCACAATTGCATAATGGGAGAAATTAAAAAATAGTCAGATTTACTAGTGGTAATTAAAAAATAGCCACGGTTTCAAAATTAATCGAAATTTAGTTACTTTTCATGTAAAGTAAAATCTGAACGAAAACACTGTTCAAAATTCGGAAAATATTTCAGCATAATATACTGGATTTCCAGTAATATAGCATAAAATTTGAAAGTTCATACACAAGTGCTCTAATCTCCGGTATATTATGCTGGAACTTCCGCGTGTTGGAGTTCCAGCATATTAAGTTCATATACACGGGCACCAATCTCCAGTATAATATGTTGGACCGGTCCGTGTTGCAGCAAAATAGTGGCTATTTTTCAATGACTTTGCAAACACTGGCTATTTTTGAATTACCAGTCCGAAAAATGGCTAGCCCGTGCTATTTTTACTTGCGTAATTGAAGGAAATAATGTATCGATATTGGACAAAAACCTACTCCCTCCGTTTCACAATAAGTGACCAATTTGCTTTTAGCACGCCCATTAAGAAAATACTAAATTCTATACAAAAATACTTACTATGACTAAACTACCCCTAATTAAACATTTAACGTGAGGAGTAAGAAAACTTTTTAAGGATATGTAGATATGGGTTATTTTGTAAAAACAAATTGAATTCTTTCCTGATTACATAACTGGGTACAGGGAGAAGTCTTTTCATATTAATTTTAATAGACTAGTGGCTACTTTTGCTCAGCATTAAAAATGCTGGATAAAGAGTAAATACCACTCTAATAAGTGGCTACCCCATGTCATTTCTACCACTTATTTTGAACCAAAATGAAAAAGTAAACTGGTCACTTATTATGAACCTGGAAGGAGTATCATTTAAGTGGAGGAGTAGATAATCTGATTCATTATCCACTAAGTTTCGAACCGTGTGCCAACTGGCTCTAGATATTTGTTTGCTTTAACCCTGAAGAGCTCGCTTTGTAATTTAGTGGTTCTTGAGATGAGATATAAGCAAGTACCTTTAGCCTTCGACTCTTATAGTCAGTTAGTTGGTAATTTCAGGGGATTTCTTAATGCAAGAAAAAAAGGAAGAGAAAGCATTACCTAGCTTTAGGAACCAAAAACAGGTCAAATCTGCTCTATTGGTTTTGATGTATTTTAGTATTTAAAATATGTTCCTTTGATATACAGACAAGTAATGCAAAACTTAATAACGCAAAAAAAAAAATTGTCAAAAATGTTTGGTTTTGATGTGTTCACATTTTTAAGTGTTAATTTTGTCAATTTAATTGTATAAATCCATGTATTACTAATATCCATGCGCCAAATGCTGTGAGAGAGCAACAAAACAACTCCATACCTACGAACTAAATTTCTCAGTATTTGCTCGACATCACTAATACAAGAACACAACTAATCTTTCACCAGAATTAAAACTAAACCAAACTTTGCTGTGCTGAAAAGTGAGGTTTCCCAATTGTCTGATTATCAGTTTAAATGCAATAATTTAATGCGAGATCAGTAAATTAATATTGATATGTACATCAGAAATGCCCTATTCTATAGAGAACATCGGTCATTATTTTCACATTGTTGAGACATACTATAAATTCACCTCATCCCAAATTAACTACTCACTGCATTTTAAAAAAAATGATTGATAAAACCAAAAATGAAACATCCTAAGGTTTGATAACACGACCCTTGTATTGCCCTCGACGAATAACAAAGTCATCAGGAGGTTGAAACTCTTCCAACCAAGTCACCTCTGAGAATATCTTCCCATCCACCTCGAGCTCACCTTAACGATGTAAAGCATTTAAAGTAAGATCTGTAGTACAGTTGCATGTTCATATTCATATAAAAGTTGGCACCAGTTATTACCTGGTAGATCACCTCGAGGAGACCTTCGGAAATAAGTGCAATGACGTCCATCATCGGAAGAGTAAGGTGGAGAAAGGATATCAAAAATAGCACAAGGGGTTATAGCTTTGAAACAATGAATATTGCCTCCATTAGTTGGATACAGAGTAGTTGTCCCGCATGGAGCAGTCATCTCACAATCTTTAAAAAGCTTAGCTGGTCTTGTACCTGAAAACCGTTTAAAAAAGGTACCGAACATAGTAAATGCCAGCATAACCTAAGATCAAGATTTTGCATGACAATTGATCCCAATCAAAACAGTTCCAGAGAAGCAACTCCTTCCAGCCAAATGACATGGCCAGCTCTCTCCGGTAATAAATTATAGTTCCAAGACTCTAGACTTGAGTACTGAGTCTTAAGGAAATTCGACGTGTTCGTTTTTCCTTTCTGTGAGACAGGTATTAACAATCACAATTTGTCCAGGAATTAATATTCGATAAGCAATTTAGTTACATGCAGTGCAACCACACAGTTCACCATTGTGCAAAACTATTGAGATACAAAATTCTACAAGATACGCGAAGTGAACCCTTGGCCGTGCTAGTTTACTGAACTTAACTGTGATCATTTGTGCAATGAAATACAAATTCCACATAGGATGTGAATTAAACCCTCGAATACGACATTTACTATAGAAAGGACCAATAACTCTTATTAAAGAACCATTACTACCCTAATCTTTTTACAAGGACCTTTTGTTATCGAATTCATGATATAGAGCATCACCGGGCCAAAACGAAACCAGCAAAAATAAAATGTTTTTTAAGTATCTTAAATCACTGAAACACAATCTATTGCCAATAGGAGTAGTAAGAAAGAAAGATCAGTCAAAGAACGCCAAGTCCAAGCGAAATAGAGAAAAGAATGCCTGCCAACTAATCAAATCCCAGAGAATAAATCAAGCACTGATGTAACTTCAAATTAACTGAACATCAGAACATCACATAAGACAACTCCACCTTCTGCAATGAAATGATATTTCAAAAAAGAGCATATTATCTCCATCAAGAAAGTCCTAAAAATCTTTCGTGCAAAACATCCACTTCAAATAGCACATACCTTCGGGTGGAACTGAAGGCCCCGGACTGTCGATCCAATCATAGGCTTTCACATGTAAGGAACCATATATAAGCTTACTTAAAACAGTCATCCCCGGGTGGTTATGTAGAGGAATGATTGAAGAAGGTGGCATGCAGAATATTCCCATCTGTAAGAACATTCAACAGGCTAGCGGATCTCAATTAAGCAGTTTTCATATCTCTCCTTATAGCACAACATAATCAATCTAATGGAATAGATAAATAAAAAATCTAACAGTACAGCAACACTTACAGTGAAGCTCTCACATTCATGTATGTGCAGGTATTTGATTGGCAGGATCGATCGTAGACCCCCATTATGCTCGCGCATGGTACCTTTCCAACTCCTGACAAGTTGTGCCTCCTGCTCAAGACCTACATCAGAAGGCTTGATTTTGTCTGAAACAAAATGGACAGCCGACATACCAATTACATGAGAATTTCAAGAATAGAGATAAATCTGGGGTATCAGGCAAAGGATTCAACAAATATCTGACACTGCATCTCATAGTCCCAACGGATAGTAGTCATACACATGAGAATATAGAAACTAAGGAATTAAGTCTCCAAGTAAATTACTTAAGACTGCGAACTTTGCAATTCTATGCAATATTTGACAAAAGAATGATATACATTAAAATGCTTCAGGAATGAACGGATTCTTCATGAAAACTGCATCAAACCAAATTGACTTGGCTCAGGTTGCAGATTGGAGAAGGAGAACATTTACTTCCCAAATTTAGCATCCTTACAGAAAAGGAAAAGTTTTATACAGCATCATGGACCTTAATCCCTTCATTTCTTAACATTGCTCCCCAATCCCAACTTCCTTATTTTCTCTATATAACTTAACTAATAGATCCAGAAAAACAGCTTCGTTCCTTCAATCACCCTCCAACTAGCATAGCAGCTTCATATGGAGAGCTAGATTTCACTTTTTTCCATAGACTTCTCATCCCCAGTCAGTCCAAAAAGATGCTCCCTGCTGCTCTTTTCACCCCTGTAACGAACAAGTAAGGTAAATCCTTAATACCTGCTGTTAGATTAAATAGTACCAATCTCAAACCTTTTCACCTCTACCTTCTCAGTACCAATCTAACACCCAACCAACACCATCACAGAAAAGAAAAAAAAGCTCTTATACAACCTCCCAGGAGTTGCATGACATCAATGACAGCTTACAAAATTAGTAACTTCATGATAAATAAGAGCTGGAATACATTTATAGACTAATTTAAGTTTTAAAATTGTTACTTCTCCTTCTTTCACACAAAGGAGAAATGAAATAGCGCTGCTGGACTTTTTGGTGTCCGCCGTAAGTATTTGGTTCTTCATTTGTGCTTCAGTTGCTAAAAATGTATGTGTTGATTTTTCTCTCTCATGTGCGCTGTAACATCCATGAGTTCTTTGCAGTAAGAGACTGTTGACATCGAAGGGAGCTTAAAGGGATGTTATCCACCTGATATTGTTGCTAAGCAGGATATCTAATAAACAATCTGATCAATACTTAACCATACAACAAACTATATGATTCAATTGTAGGAGCTGGACATTCATCTTTGGAAGTTTCTTCAGATTATCCTAATCAACCAGACCCTTCATTGGCCTCATTCTACCAGTGTTAAATGAGTTAGAACAGAGTTTTAAAAACTTGCTAAAACTAGATATCACACTTGGTAGGTAAACATGCATGATTCCACATAGGTTCGATCTAATTGTGTATCATTTTAGCCAACTCCATCACTCTGATACAGGAGCACACCAATCCTCTCCAACAACATTTTGGAGTCCCTATGATCATTCGATTATATCATAATGCATCCACCTCATTAGTTTCCTTAAGAATCTCAGCTCCATTTCCCACCCACCCGACATACCTCATGTAATTTTGGTGAACTAAATTAAATTTCTTTAATAACATTGTCGTACTCGAGTTACTTTTTGCCTTTCTTCTACATTGCACTAACAATAATTAGAAGTCCTCCCTGTACTCACAAATCTTATAATTCCAACCATAGAACTATTATGTAGTTTGTTCTCTAACCAACTAAGAGCCCACAAATTGTAAGGTAACTTGGAGATGCACAAGCAATCCATCTGAAATCCTACAGCAATCATGTATGCTTATTGTTACCCAAATACTTTCTTGCCTCTTATGAAAGAAAATTTGTAAGAAAATATTTGACAAGCAAGCGTCATACTAGTCATTCTGATAGCAACTAGCTAGTAGTTTCTCAGATAAAGCCTAAAGGATCCTCAGGCTTTTGTTTCAATGATCTTTAGTATAATCATAGAACATCCTCCTCTCAAGCCCTGAATAGTCCAAATCTCATTGCGGATCCCACATACACACTTCCCACATCTCTACATCATAAACCCAAATTTGGTTTCTTTTTCTTTTCAAATCTCAATCAGCAACACCCAATTTCTTCTTCAGCTAGTGCTATAAAGTCTAGAAACATTGGTGACAATTTATTGAACAGAAAAGCGATTTGAAGAAAATCTGCAGACTTGTAAGTAGAAATGCAACCTTATCCCAAAATCTGATGCATAATGAGTTCAGTGGGAGCAATTTTCCGCTGTTTTAATTATCTAAACTATCATTCAAAAAGTTTTGCGACTTTAATTTTAGTGTTTAACGAAAGTAACTTGGCTTTATAATTATTTGTAAGCACCTCCATTCTAGAATAATCATAAACTTGGAGACTAGATTTTAAAAGGCCACCAGGGCTTTGGTCTAGTAGTTAGGGCATGGGATGTGTGGATTAGGCGCATGTCACAGGTTCGAACCTTGCCACAAACAAAAGCCTTGTACTTAAGTAAAGAAGGGTAGAGGGGCGACCCAATTATCCACCGAGTTTCAAACCATGCGCCTTTGGAACTCGGGGATTTCTCGAATATGAAAGAAAAAAGAGAGTATAAATATCAGAAGGACCTGCTCATAGTCATCATATTTCAGTGCCCAAATAGCCCTTTGTTTCTTTCTTTTCTTTAAATCATCAACCGGCCCAGTCCACACAAAAATCCTTTTAAACCCAATTAATTTCCCATTTTAAGACACAAATCTCCAAAAGTAGAGCCTCAAAGATGCCCGTGCAAATTCGCATAAGAATCAGAATTTCATTTGATCTCCACAGTTTCCTAATCAAGTCGTAAAAGAATCAGACTTCCATTTTAATCTCCGTGTTTAACTAATCAACAATAAGGAAGTTGGAATGACATTGAAATATCATGCGCTTAAATGCCAACGCTTAAGGTATAAAATTGAAAGGCATAACTGACCATGAAATATACGCAGTACGATAACAGAAACTGGAAGAGATTGGGAAAGATTTTGAAGGGGGTGGGAGATTTTTTGTATACTTCTTGTACACGAGGTTTCTCCCACGATAACAACAACGACCCAGTAAAACCCCACAAGTGGGGTCTGGGGTGGGTAGTGTGTACGCAGACCTTGCCCCTACCCCGAAGGAGTAGAGAGGTTGTTTCCCAAAGACCCTCGACTCAAGAAGACGGAAAAGACGAGAAGAGAAGGGAATGGACAATATATTAGTACCATCAAACAAAAACCAAAGAAATAATAAAAATAGTTGAAATGCAATGACAAAACAAGAAAATAAGCCTCGATGCTATGAACAACGGAAGGATAGTGGTTTCTCCCCACAACTTCAATAAAATTATTCTCTTATCCAATAAAAGGGGGTGGAAGAGCAAAAAACTTTTCAAGAGGCAGGGAGCAAACATTATTTTCAACAGACAAGAACCTTCAAGCTCAGATAGTGCTAAAGTGAACATCATACAACTCCTTAGCTCAAAAGGTGCAGAGGCAGTTGGAAAGGCTTTTTAGGAAGAAGGCCCCTCACCCTCCTACGTTGTAAAAGGGAAGTGCAGATCTTAAATATGAAAATGATAATATCAAAGTTATTAGCCTCGGGATAAAGATATTTCCTTCACAATACTATGTGGCGGTAACAGAGAGCTCAAGCATGAAAAATGTTTTGAATACTCATCAGATTCAACAGGCCATGTTATCTTGCTCGAAAAGAAAAGAAAAAAGATAGATAAACCCATTATTAATGAAAGAGGGCTAAACATACGCAGCTCATTTGCTCGGCAATGCTGCACTCATCTTCTGTTGGCATAGTACAACTAGCATAATCCATTAACAGGTTTTTCCTTAGTAAGCTAGCTTTGGTTGCTAAGCAAGCCAGGTTCTCTTTCACTCCTGGAATGAGCCTTTTGGCGACTCTCTCTCAACACAAAGAAAGAAGAGATGAAAGGATCTTCAAGTAGCCCTGACTAAGGTTTGAAAAGATTCCCGGGGGTACTACAGCTTGCGTGGAAGGCTAGGGTGGTTTTTTGAAAGCGCGAAGACAGAAGACGTCGTAGGGAACCAATTTCTATCGCTTTCCCCCTCTAGTGGTCATTCATTCTTTTGATGACTCGCAGTCGAAAGAGTTGGTTGGCAGTTCAAACCTCAGAGGGAGTTGAAGAGAGGCCTTTCAGTTCGTTCAAAGGCACTNTACACAGTGGTCTCTGACCAGGACCAGGAACCAATTCGAATCATATTTTCATTTTCTTTGAATTTGTTCTCCAACAAGTTTTGTTAGAGGGGACTAGTTTATACAAGCATATTTACACCCTGCACGCAACAAGACAATATTTTTTGTCCTTCGCCTGATACTATATTTCCCCATTTGCCCAGGCTGCAGACAGTAGCTAAAACCTCATATTTTCTAATGTATAACTACCAACAATACCGGATTTATCAATTTGAGGAAGACAGACAGAAAATTAGTGTCCATGCCCAACCTCAAAATGGTATAAGAATAATCATTTACAAAGGTTTTCAAAGAGAAGCGTGCTACATCTATTTAGTGCAAAAGTAAGAAATTCTACTCAAATATAGAACTGATACATAATTGTACTCCAAAACCTAAACAAAAGATAAAGACCTAAAAAAATAAAACAAAAAAGGACAAATTTTTGTACTATTATGCATACTCCAGATGTCAATGCAATACATTTCATCGCAAAAAAAATAAATAAATAAACATTTCCATATCAAAAGTTATACTACAAAACCCCCAAACAGCCTTCACCAACATGTAGAAATAAATAGAGTAAACAAAAGAAAACACAAATGAATCAACTAAACCACGTGGCTGATTGAAATCTATACATATGGCCAACATTCAAGCAAAATTAAAAAAGAGACAAAAATTCAGAACACCTACCTAAGAGAGAACGAACTTTCTCAAGAGCATCTTCTGATATGGGTCCATCAGGAGAAAGTGATGCTATACAGGCATTATAAAGCTTTTGTACAGCTGGCATGTTTATCGAAACGACCACCTTTACCCTGACCGCCTATGCAACCGAACTTATCTTATAGCTAACAACTTGAAGCTAACCCAAAAAATCCTGTCTGAAGGGTCCTCTATTTCTCAGAAGACCCTTCAAGCAAACAATCAGGCACAGGCTGGACTTCGAATGCAAACAAAGCCGATGATCATGTATCCACGTGGTGCTTAACAGATCCAGCTATCTATTATCATTGCCACCTACTAAACAGACAAAAAACGACCGTTAAACTCAGCGTAGCAGAAAACCACAAAAATTTCAACATTGTATTTTGAACTTGAGAAGAAACTAATTAAATACCAAACTAAATTACCAAAAATAGAGCTTGAAGCCCTATTAATAGCAAAATATTTTGACAAACCCAACAGTCCATTTCCATTAAAAAACAAGTTCATGTAAAGCTGATATTCCATGCTAACTACCTTATTTTTTCTAGTTACCAATAATAATTACTATAGACACTTAGCACTAATTAGCTTTTAAGTAACCTGACTTTTAAAACCGTCAAAAGCCCCAAAGGGACCGTTTGGTTTGTGAGCAGGTCACTGTGATTATAATGTGGGGATTATATAACCCGGGGATTAAATTATGATGGGATTATTTAGTAAATACTTTTATTAGCAAACTATCAAACAACTGAAAACCAGAAAAGAATAAAAATAAATTGAAGTAGCTTGGAAATTGAGTACTATAGGAACTAGGAAGTGATGTGTCAATTGAAGAACTCAATGGAAGAAGAAAAAAATACTCATTTCAGCAATTAATGAACCGGAAACGAAACGAGCATATTATTATAAAGCTGCAAAAAAGAACGATACACATAAATATAACCTTATCAGGTCACCTAAAGGATATTTACAGTTAAGTATCCATAAAAAGAGGGATTTGTAATGCTGAAAATAAGACAGATTACCTACTACAACATGTAAAAGTGACCTGAATGACGATGTATATAACTTAAACTCTACATACAATCAATTACGCATCATTTTCAGAAGATTGATCTAAGACTGTTTTCACTATAGCCGTCTAACTTGCCATAACCCTACTTATTTTACCTTATGCTTTGAAAAAAATTCTATTTATGCGGAGCTTATAATAATTATGAAATTGCAGTAACGATTGTTAATGGAAACAGGGAATCAAAAGAGGAGAAAATCATACCTTGAAGATGAAATACAGAGAGATCCCGCGGAGAAAGGGAGGGAGAACGATTGCGTTTTCTCTGAGCCTTTTGGGTTTTTTTTGGAGACTTGGATTTTGTTGGAGTTATGGACTATGGCGCTTGCTCTGATTTACCACCTGGAATTATTGCCCTAAATTTTGTTTGTAAGTCTCACATGAATATCATTTTTTGTCTTTTTATTTCTCTTTCTATTTGTTTGTATAATATTATTATCTTGGAAAATTGAATGGATTGGCAATTGTAATTATTATAGAATAGATTGATTTTGTGGGTGTATAATAGTGTAAACATCTTTTTAGTTTAGTAAGAGGTAGTGTATTGACTAACTCTTAATATAATTTTATACATATCATAAATAATATACTTACTGTAATTTTACGAGTGGACTATGACGTTTGATGGTGACATTGATTGTGGTTAAAGATAGTGGTCGTGCGTCACGGACAGTGGTAATTAGTGGTGGCAACAACGATCATTGTGAACAGTAGTAAAAATGAATAATATTGTGGTAAAATGCCACACTTACATAAATGCGTAAATGGATAGCATCTTCGGCCTTCATCACGTAAGAGCGAGATATGCGTGTCACTATTCTTTCCAGACCCCATATGCAAAAATATATTAAGTATTTGTTGTTATTGTTATTATATAGCATCTTCATAAGACTTTGTTATATGTCACAATCATTCAAATATGTTAGAACCCATTAAATGATTTTTAAGAGAATGATATAACTTCACTTAACAATTTGAGATATGAATAACACGATTCAAACCTAAAAAAATACACATAATGGCTAAAATAGGAACAATAATAATTTAAAGCTTCATTAAATGCAAACATAAAAAGCCTTAGCCAGCTAAACTAACCCGTAATAGAATTTAGGGAAATTTTCGTTTCTATACCATATAAGAAACTATATTATCAAATATGTTCATAGTTTAAAAATTACCCGTCATGCTAATAGTATTTCTATAAAAAATAGACAATTCATTAAATAAGAAATCATTATAGTTGTAGTCTTCCTTATTTAGGCGCGCTAAAATTAGGGAAGTAAATATTCTTCCAGATATTTTGAAACGGAAATCACGCATTAATAATTGGGTAATTTCCGTTCCTATAGGGTAAAAATTTAACTGCTTACTGTTGCTACTGTTAGGTAACATTCATTGGCATTCTTCTATAAATTCTAGTTGTAGATGCTTTGTTTTCTGTTTTCACAAATCAAAAACGACTAAAACTTTTATAAATTTCCTGCAAAAAAACGCAATTATATCGCAAATTCCAATTATGCTACAATTGAATGAGAATTGGGACCAAGACGGCTTAACTCTCACATGGGACCAAAAAGAAAAGAACAATTCAAATACAAGGTTGACAAACTTGTTGCTGAATCTTCTTGACCCACTTTATCACATTAGGAGGGAAAGAAGATGAACAACAACATCAAATTTTGTTGTAAACCCCACAAATTAAAATGAAAAAGAAAATACATACGATCAACCTCAAAACGGATGTCCCAGTTTAACTAACTTAAACGATTTCTTCAACAAAAAAAGAGAGAAAATTTGAGATGGGCAGAGGAAAAATGGGTAAAGAAACGTGGGTTCGAGTGATACGTGGGTGAGGGTGTGAGTTTGGGAGAGAGAAATGTGGGAGGGGTGAGATTTGGAGGAATATATTGTACCATTAATTTAGGAGAGATATACGGTACATTAATTGTATGGTTAAAACACTATATGGTATAGAATTGGTAATTAGGTATACTAAATGTAATTATATCAAACCTTAAACATTGAAGATAATAAAATTTTTTATATGGCATAGGAATGTAAAAATTCCTAGAATTTAAGTGCTCGTTTGGATATGATTCTTTTTTTCTTTTTCCTAAAAAGAATTCACTTTTTTTCGAAATTAGTGTTTATTCATAAAACTTCCAATTTCCACTTAAAGATGCATTTTGAAAATTTTCGAAAATTTCAAAAATCAGTTTTACAAAATTGTCACTCATAAAACTTAAAAAATAAATCAAATTGAGTTTTATGTCCAAACACAACTCTAAATTTCAAATATCATTTTCACTTAAAAAAAATTTCGCCATTTTATAAAATTTTACAATTCTTATGTCCAAATGCCTACAAACTCTCAATCCTCGAAAGGTCATTTGTGAAAATGCCCCTAAAAAGAAGTGAATGAACAAATAGCAGAGCCATAAGAGCATTCTGCGGGAATTTTTTTTTTGTTTAGCCACTTTTGGGTTGGCTATTAGAGTTTAGCAATCTTTTTAGGGAAATTATCAGCTATGTCGATTTATAAGTAGCTCATTATAAAAATTAGCCAATTGATAAAATATTATTAATATTAACCAAATTAGCCAATTAGCTATTTGTAGCAAAAAATATCAAATTTTTGTTTTGTTTTGAATGGGTGTTACTAGAATAGATTGGGCACAACGTAAGGAGCTTGAATTCTCAATTTTGAGATGATTTGGTGAAGTTTTGAGGTGGTTTGAATTGAAAATTCGAGTGAACGTGAAAAAAATGATATGTGTATCACACTATGTATCATTTGTGTATCACATATGTATCATATTTGTATCAATTATGTATCACATGTATATCCATACTTGTGTGTGAGATACGTGTGTGATACATGTGTCGCAAAAGATTTATTTGAACTCGATTTAATTATGAATTTTGATACAAAACCAGTCCAAATCACCTCCAATCTTCCTCAAATTTTATGTATTGATTTATCTATATATTTTCAATGAATTTCAACTATACTCATTAAAAAAGTTCTTTTTTTGTTTAGATTTTTAGAATATTGTGTATATTTTTGTATTTCATCATCTTATTTGCTACCTCATCCATGAAATTTCCTTTCCGTCTTGTATCTAGTGTTGCTAATCACGCTTAAAAATATGGAAGGTGATTTTTGCATGTGATTCTTTGAGAGAAAAAACCCTATTATTTGGTTTTTCAATTTTTGTTGGCTAGTTTTGGTAAGTCTATGACTAATGGCTAGAGGTTAGTAAGTTGAAATTTATTTGGGATATTTGTGTAAGTTTCTCATCTTTCTATATGCATTAGCAAAGTAGCTACTAGTCCGACTAAGTTAACATTTTGCCCCCAACTAAAATACGAAACACAACTTCAGTAATCAATGATTGAATTCGAAGCTTTGACAAGTGAAACTCCAGCAAAATTCATAATTTTTTTGAATTTTCAAACCTCAGGAACGATTTATGATTTTTGCAATTTTACTAATGCAAACTCCACAAGTGATCCTTTATTTTTAAATCTTTATTAGTGCAGAATTTGATAATGATTCCTTGTTTTGAGCCTATACAAGTGCAAATCCATGAATGATTCATGGTTTTTAACTTTGCATTGTACTTCAATACGTTTGAACATCTACACAATGGCCAATATCCAAATTCTTTTGCGGTGTCTTTTTTCATTGTGACAAGGTGGGTTGCTATGACGGTAAGCACCCTCCACTTTCAATCAAGATGTTGTGAGTTCGAGTCACCCCAAAAGCAAGACAGGAGTTCTTGGAGGGGTAAGGTCTGCGTACACACTACCCTCCCCAGACCTCACTTGTGAGATTATACTGAGGGTAGGATATACGCAGCTTTACCCCTACCCTTCCCGACACAAATGATTTAAGGGTTAGATAAGTGTATAAAATTTATAGTTATATATAACACACATAATATATATATAATTTTCTGACTATTATTTTGAGAATGATTATACAATAGTATTTTTTTTTAAATTTAATCAATACAAACAAGATGACAATGACGAAATTTAAATTTCCTAAAGGTTTGAAGTTTAAAATTTTAAACTTTAAATTCAACTTCAAGGTCCGAAATTTAAATTTTGAACTTTGAAATTCAACTTCAAACCAAAAATATAAAATTAGGCTCTACCAATTCCAAAAGACGAGGCCGCTTAGCGACTTAGCATTTAATTACTTTGTAAATTTGGACTACTCTTTTAAACAGAGTCATCCAACCGGCTATTTCTGCACTTGCCCCTTTTCCGAGTTTTACTTGCGGCCCAGCCAACTCGAGAACCCATTGGTCCGTAATTATGCTGAATTCACCATCCAGATCCGGACAATCGTACTGTAATTGAAGTAAAAATTGCCGGAACTCCGTCGCCGGTAATTTATCTTGCTCCGGCACCGGTTACGTTGCCCGAAAGGAATTATGGCTACGGTTGATGTGATCAAGTGTTGTACCGATTCCATTAGACAAGTGAGTCTTCCCTCAATTTCTGATTAATTTTCCTGTAATCATACTTCGCTCCATGTTATAAAATCGTTTAGATTTTTTAGTTGTTTTACTCGGTTCTATTATTGTTCAAATTGTGCATTCTCAAATTTACCTGCTATGTAGCTTGAGCTAGAATGATCACAAATTTCTTTGTTTCATGTGGACTCTAGTTATAGCTACTATGCCTCAATCCCAAACTAATTTGGATAGGCCACATGATCAAAGGCGGATGCAAGTATTTAACTTCAATGGGTTCAACCTTTAGGTTCTTACCAATGAATCCTTTGCAGTTTTGAAATTATGAGTTTAAAATTTGAACTTTTATTATTGAAATTTTGGTAATCTTATATATACATTTATACTTCATGTAAAAATGTTGGGTTCAGTTGAATCCATTAGTTATGTACATGATTCCGGCCTAAGGATTCATTGATTCATCATAGTTTGATATTTTCACACTATCTAGCTAGATAGTTGATGCCGGAAAATCTTTTTTATTTTTTTGTTGATTGACTTTATAGCCAGCTCTCATGCAACTCGACTATCCAATTGGGTACCTGCATCCACCCACTGTTGCACAAACCGGGTAACTTAATGGAAAAATCACCTAAATATTTGTTTCTATTGGGATTCAAATCGTGGTTTCTTATGATCTTCATTCTAGTTTCATCAACCTCTGGTCCATACCCATAGATGCTATAATTATAACATTTTAGAATAGATTGAGGGAGAACTTCGAAGACACGGCACTTGGATTTTACATTTCTACTTTAGGTTCTGCTTGTGAGGTTTTCTATTTGGTCATTGAATATGTGATAAAGAAAACGGAGAGGAGGAAAAAGGAAGAAAGATACTGTCTTGTTATTGTGTGACGGTAGAGTATAATTTTACAAATATCTAAACCCGAAAGTCTCTTATTCAATTTTACCATTTTGTTGTTTAATTGTTTTCTTATGTTTAAGAAGGGACAACATTGATGCCCGTTTTATTTCCCTATGTTTTCCTTTCTAATTAATGGGCAACTCTAGTTCAAATATACTTAAAAGTGAAGAAAAGATTCATGTTATTCTATCAGACAAGAAACATATCCACTGGATGAGTATCGCCTAGATGCAAGTTCTAAGGTTGATGTCCAGTCATGCAATATTAAACACGATTAAAAATGATCACATTTGGCGGAAGGTAGAAGGAGCACATAAAAAAATGGGAAAAGGTTGAGATTGTTTGGTCGTGTCTTAAATCTACCTCCAGATGCACTGGTCTGTACGCGAGAAATTATGGTGAATGAGGTGTTAAAAGAGGATGAGGCAGACCTAAAATCACACGGAAGGAAGTTGTCAGAACGCAGGACTTACGATCTCTGGAATCCCTACAGGTTGCAAATCTAGCAAAAAATAGGGTACAATAAAGGAAAAACTCTATGGGCGATACCAATTAGTTGGTATTAAATTATAGTCATGTTATATGTTTAGGTCCAGTATTTTCCAGAAGTCTCTTACTCATGTCAGAGATATAGAAAATATAAAGAACTTTTAGTGCTTCGTGTTTTCATTTTTAATCTTATTTTATATAATATTGGACTAAGATAAACTTCATATGGAGCAACATGGACTGTAACTCTGTAAGGATGCATATAGCCGATCCCAACTTGATTGGGATTGAGACGTAGTGTATCGTTGTTATTCTGATAGAATCTACAGAGAACTAGGCCTCTGATGAAAGGTTTAATTTTTCTTTACCTTCTCTGCTAATAAAATATCCAGCAAATCAGAGAACTATTTTTCACCTCTACTTCTGCAGGAGGCCAGGTAGTGGAGTATTATTTTATATGTTCTAGTTCCTCTGATTTTCCACACCTCTGTACTTATCTATCTAAGAAGCAAAAAGAACTAATGTACTTGTTTTGTTGCTGATTTTTTATTTTATTTTTAGAATAGCATGGTGAATGATTTTAACTTGATATTTCTCCTGAACATTGTGGAACAGTAATCCAATTAAAATTTTGTATCTTTATTTTTTTAGATATCAGATGAAATTAGAGATGCCATAGTTTATCTGGATGAAGGGAGTACTGAAAGCTTTGAATTTCTTGGAGCATTCTCTTTGTTTTTGGAGCTGGGTGCACATGCCATTTGCAGTTTGGAGAAAATGTCTCCTCTCGATAAGGTAACAATAGTTATACTTTAGTTGCTTTGAAATTTGTTGCTTGAATTCTCTTTTAGTTGACATCATGATATAGCGCAGGTTGCTTAATCACATATGCGTATTATAAATAGTAGCTTAAATTCCACATGATTTTCACATTGAGAAAGAAAAAGGTAGATGCTTCCACTTCACGAAAAGTAATTTGTATGTGAAAAGGCATGTCATGTGTTTTAAAGGTAACATGGTTGCAACTATTTAGTTTGAAATTCTCACTAATGATTCTCAACTCTCCTTAAGAATTACTTGTGAAAAAAATTAAATAAAGTCTTAATGAGGACTTTTTTGTTTTTCCTTTTTATTTCCATCTCAAAAAGAAAATAAAAATAAAAAAATTCCTCATTAAGAGTTGAACAAATAAGTACCATTCAGAAAAGAAAAAAAGAGTTGAACAAATAAGCTGTAGGATTACGGGGAAAAATAAAGGAAAACAAGAACAATGAGCTGTAGTATTTGGGTTGAAAGACCTGTAAGCTCAACATCGATTTGTATTAGCAAAGAATATCTCCTTGAGAAGATCATTTAAGGAGTCCATCACTTACTATGAAATATGCACATGATTAGCATGTAAGCATTTGCAGTAGATTTTTGGACCGAAATATAAATAATAGAAGGGGTCATAAAGTGCTTACCATGATTAAAAACAAAGCTACTGTATATATAAGAAGATCCTCTTGTTTTTATTTTTCTTCAGTTTTTGAATTACCTTTTGTCTGAACCAATCTTCAATGCTTCCCTGTAGGTGGTTGATTGGAATTCGACTTCTGGGCCTGCAAAGAAAATTGTTGTTATCACGTCTCGTTTTCTAAGTGATGCACATAGATATATTTTACGTTGCCTGAGTGCACTTCAGACTGTCTGCAGCTGTGCTATATTTACATGCATCTCAGAGGTACCTTTGTGCTTGTAAATTAAATGTTCTTCATTATATGTGTTTAATTTTTTGTCTCTGAACATTTGGTCATACTAATTGTTTCTTGAGTGAAATGAGAGTATCCGGTTGTATTTGGCAAAACATGTTGGACTCTTACCTCTCAAGATAAGATTGTCTACACATTAGATTTTAGAATGATTACCTGATATATAATGATTTTATTCCCTGATATTTGCTATTCCTCTAACTACTTCCACCCATTATACCTAAGAAAAGAAATATACATATATCCACCCATTACGTGTGAGTCAATTTGGTAAGCTTTTGCAAAAATGGGAGATATGCAGATCTTTCTTGCGTGATACTCACTACTCAGTTTAAATGTCTATACAAGGATAGAATAGCTTACTGTAGTTTCTCACTTTTATATATATGCTGTCCAGAATTTCGATGGCAGATAATACTGTCCCCTTAAAATAAAAGGTGAAACAAAAGAATAGATCAATTGAAGGTGAGATTACCAGATGTTATCTGAAGATATATTTGTCTTTACATACTCTTGGTTGTGAATGAAGGATAGTTCATGCTGTCCTTAAATATGCTATCGGCCAAACTTAGCTTGTCTTCTTGGTCTTAGTAAGACAAAATGAAAGCTTCTGGGCACTGCTAAATGAATGTATTAAGCATACTATCACATAGCGGAGGTCAACAGAGAATACGAGATAGATTGAAAGGTTTAATGGACAACATTTTCTTTAGCCCACGAATGTCTTCCCCATACTGGATAAGATCTCCCAGCCACCACAATTATGGCGGAATTTTTACTGAACTCATTGTCAGACTATGTCTAAGGCCATGTTTTCAAGTTATATACCAGATTAAACAGAAAATTACTTATAGACAGGATAACTTCTTTTTTTCTGGCTTATTTCATGTTATTGTTGGTCTTCATAATCGTTGTGTTACTTTCCTATTGGGTGCAAACATAGGTCTTTCATAAACCATGTTGAAACTAATATATCACGTTGGTGTCAAATAAGTTCATCGGTGCTGGAGCTACTCCTCATCTCAAATACTTTCTGTTCACCAATAGAAATAAAAGAATGCTGCATCGTGACTGAGAGTTCTTTTATCTATTTTTAAGAAATTTTGTCTATTACTTTTTGACTACAAGGATGACAACTAGATTTTCTAGTGTATGTCAGGGCTTAAATTTGTCATTGGCATTCTCCCCCAATTGACATAAGAAGTCGTCAGTTAGTGGATTTTTCAACAATCAACCTCAATGTCTTATATTTACCTCATTTTAAGTGTGTATCCAAATTCACTTATTTCAGACGGGTCACTCAGCATACCCTGAGTCACCCTTAGGACCGGATGCATATCGTGAATATGAATCCTTGCTTGTCCAAGATTATGAGGAGCTTGCTGGAAAGTCTCTGAGGAACTGTAGTCATGCTGGAGAGAGCACAGTAAAGGAAAGTGTGTCCGCTGAAGATGAAGGATGGTCACAATTAACCACCAGTGAAGAAGCGACTCCTAATTTCAGTTCTGTTGCAAGTCCACAAAAACTTTATGGAGACAGTGTAATTGACCCGAGAGAAGATGTAGGGAAAAAGTTGAAAGTTTCAGTGCATCATTTCCCTTTGGTCTTGTGTCCCTTTTCACCCAGATTCTTTGTCTTGCCTTCAGAAGGATCAGTTGCTGAAGCATACCTGTCCACTGAACATGATAACTCTATAAGCTTTGGGTTGCCTCCAATAAGTACTGGGACACCTGCCGATGGTGAGGATGTCCCTCCTGGGGCAATTCTTACCGCTCAATTTCTTTATCATCTGGCGGCAAAGGTAATCATGCTTTCACTTGTTTGATATTTGCTTGATGGATTTTAATGTTCTCTTCTATTATGATTCATGTCTTGAAAATAAAAATGATATCTTCCAATTGGCAGCATTGTTATCCATAATGGCAGTGAAGCATGACTAGACCTTCTCAGTAACGTGTTTAGCATGTCATTATCTTTATCTGGGAAAAAACCTCTGTGATGCATGGGCCATTAATATGCATAAAATATTAGGGACAATATAAGAACACTATGTACTTAGTTATTTTTTTGTTAAAACACAGATATAGAGGAAACTTCTAGTACAACAGCAGTTATTGGATCGAAGAAAAATTGGTGAAATTCTTGGAAAAAAAAAATCCATAGATATGCTTGTTCAAGCATAAAATGCTGGAATAAACCAGTTTTATACTCAATCAATGTTATTTTATTATTAGTAATAATAAAAAGATCAAAGATAAGAATAATGTTCTTTATTTAAAAGAAAAAGGATAAAAAATAATGTTAGGGCATTCCGATGAAATAAATGGTAAATAGTGAGAGATTGTTATTTAGATAGTAAAGGGTGAAATGTATCAGAATAGTTTAATATGGCTTTAGAACACTGATACATTGGTCAGTGATGTTATTTTATGCCTAAATAACAACTTCATGTCAAGGAGTACATTTTTTTGCTTATAATAGTTATGATTTTCTGTCTTTTTTTATCTCATTCAACCTGTATTTTTAAAGATAATATATTAATTTGTAGATGGACCTGAAACTTGAAATATTTTCCCTGGGTGATATTTCAAAAACTGTTGGAAAGCTTCTGATGGACATGTCAAGTCTTTATGACGTCGGTCGACGTAAGAGATCTGCAGGGCTATTACTCATAGATCGCACACTTGACCTTCTTACTCCATGCTGTCATGGTGACTCACTTGTGGATCGAATGTTTTCATCATTGCCTCGCAGGGAACGGATGTCGCCCTTAAGTCAAGCTAAAAGCTCGCAAAGCCAGCTTAAACTTGGCCCCCCTTACTTGCAACGTTCTCCTCTTACTGTTCAGATACCACTGAATAATAGTTTAAGAGAGGAGACTTCTAGTTTTGACAACTTTCAGCTGGTGGAAAACATTGAAGCATTTCTCCGTGGCTGGAGTTCTAGAGACTCAACTTCTCAAATGGTTGAGTTGGTGAATCTTAGCGCTAAACTTAGTGATGAAATGTCCTCGCAAGATTTTCATAATGACCTTCTTTGTGGTTCTTTTGTCTCCACGGAGAATTTTCATGGAACACCATACCTGGAAGCCATTCTAGAGCGAAGGACAAAAGATGGGGCTGTTCTGATCAAGAAATGGCTGCAGGAAAGTTTACGTCGGGAAAATATGTCATTGAACGTAAAAGTACGTCCTGGTTATGTTTCAAAATCAGATTTGCAGCCTATGATTAAGGCGTTGGCCAAAAGCCAGTCATCTTTGACGAAAAACAAAGGAATCATCCAGTTAGCAGCAGCAGCATTATATGCTTTAGATGAATCACATAGTGCTAAATGGGATGCATTTAACAGTGCTGAGAAGATACTGAATGTAAATGCTGGAGACACAAGCCAGAGTCTTGCTGCTCAAATTAGTGATCTCATAAATAAAAGTGCTTTTGTTAATTCCCAGAGAAATAATAAGATGGATGCTCAACGGGGGCTTCTTACTCTACAAGATGCTCTTCTTCTCACAGTTGTTGGATATATATTGGCCGGTGAGAATTTCCCATCTTCTGGGACTGTTGGTCCTTTCTCTTGGCAAGAGGAACATTTTATGAAAGAAGCTATTGTTGATGCGATTGTTGAGAACCCAACAGTTGCAAAATTAAAGTTTTTGCAAGGTTTAACTCAGGATCTTGAAGCCAACTTTAACAGACAATCAGAAGAAAAGAAGGTAGGTCTTTCTAATACTGAAGGTGTTGATTTTGATGATGACGATTGGGGTAGTTGGGGTGATGAAGATGCTGGAAAAGATAAAAACAAAGAGCAAGTGTATGGTGACATGCAGCTAAAGTTAGAGTTGCGTGATAGGGTGGATAATCTTTTCAAATTCTTTCACAAATTGTCCAGCTTAAAGAAGAATGTTTCATTCAGAGAGTGGTCACAGGCCCTGGAGAGTAAGTTCAATGATGATCCTTACTCAAACAAAGGACTGCTTTATAAAGTGCTTTCAAGGGTGCTGGCTAAGCATGAAGTACCTGGTTTAGAGTATCATTCATCTACTGTTGGCCGGCTATTCAAAAGCGGGTTTGGGAGATTTGGTCTTGGGCAGGTATGCTTCACTTAGATGTAAATATTTCCTTTGCTAGTGTAATTTGCTGAACTGATTTTGGATTTTGCAGGCAAAACCAAGTCTGGCAGATCAAGATGTCATTCTCGTTTTTGTTGTCGGGGGCATAAATGGTGTTGAGGTTTGTTTTCCCTGGACTCTTTCTTTAGTGCCTCTTTTTTTATACTCCGTCTGTTTCAAAAAGACTGTCCTAATTTGGCTTGGCTGAAACTTTAATAAAGAAGGAAAGACTTTGAGATATGTGGTCTTAAATAAGCCAAAGCATTAGTGTGGATGTAAAACTTTTGAAGCTTGTCGTCTTAAACTTGGTATAGCATTTGTGTGGCTATAAATGCTTCCTATTAGGGAAATATTGAGATGTGCCAATCTTTTCGAAACGGACTAATAAAGAAATAGTGCCAATCTTTTTGAAACGGAGGGAGTAGTACTTTTGTTTTCCCTGGATCTTCTTTCCTGCTGGTTTAATGAATTTACAATGCGCATGTGCAACAATGGTTAAAGATGTTAAGTTAATATGGGGGGAAATACTAAACATCGCTATCGTTTTTCTTTCATTTGATGTGCAATGGAGAGTCTGTGCTTGCCTACACAAATTTACAGTCCCTCCTTGTTGTACTAATAGGTTCGAGAAGCTCAGGAGGCATTATCTGAGAGCAGTAGGCCTGAGGTTGAATTGATTATTGGCGGAACGACTCTTCTTACACCTAACGATATGTTTGAATTACTGCTGGGCGATTGTTCTTGTGTTTAAGGCTGTATAACTTTGTTTGTTTTGATCTGTAAATTTAAGGTGAAAAGTTCTGTCTAAAAGTCAGATACTTTGAGAATACGAACTTCTTTTTCCTTCATGTAAACCACAGAATTGCAAGTTACCCCTTCCTCTGGCAAAACATCCTACATTTTCCTTCTTCGCTTGGGGGAAGCTTTAAAGAAATTAGGACTTTGTAAGTATTTATATCAAATCAATAGTAACATCGCATGTTTTTTTAAGTCACTTGGCCATTGTCAAATACACATTTTATCTCAATCAATGAAGTAAGTTTGCATGGTTTGGTGTAAACATTGAATGTATGATTTTTTTTATTATTTATTATTCTTTTCCGTTTGGCTCGTCAACCTTAATAAAGAAAATAATATGCGCTAGTTGGTTAACATCACAAATGTGTGATATTATTTGTTAAGAAAATGTAGGGTAAAACTTTAAAGGAAAAAGATATCATTAGTAAGCTAAAAGTAGGAGTGTGTCGAGGAGTAGAAAAATCAAGAAGAATTAACCTAAATAGCTATTCACGTAACTGCTTAAATTAAAAATTGTCAATGAAGGTAAAATATATGTATAATCTATGTATTATATACGTATGATTGTGTATAATCAATATATAAATTATGTATATGACTAGAGAAAGTAAACAATGTATATAACCGACTGTCTACGTAAACAATGTGTAGGCATCTAATCCTGAAGATTAGTGTTTGCAGCTTGCTTAAACATACACCAAGGTGTTGCGGCTTTAACTATTTCGAGTCAATTACTCGATTAACAATTGTCTAATATCAAACTAGCTAGGTTGGTTACACAAATTTTCTCATAAGTCATGATCATTGGGTTCTATTCTGACCTACTATGCAAGCACTACAATATTTATTAAGAATAAAATAAAAATTCTCTGAAAAAGAGATTTTCAATCACGTTTGCTACATAAAAAGCTTATAAAAAAATTAAAAGGTTTCTTGAAAAGTAGTACTACTATATAACTATAACAACCAAAACGAAATAAAATGATAAAATTAATTAATATTTTAGCCGTTCATATTAGGAATATTTAGAATAAGATGTATTTATTAATATTAATTTATTTGAAAAAACAATAAAGTCATTCAAAGTGAATACTCCAACAACTACTACCAGTTGTTTCGGGTTCTCTATTTGTGAATAAAAAAAATTATGGTAGGGAAAATTTTCTTTTTTAATAGGTCGTACGCTCTATCAGCTTGTAGCGCGATAATGAAAAAAAAATACTCCCACAACTAAATGCGCAAGATATGAGCATGAGATATGCCTCTATTAAAAATGTTGACGAGGAATATGTTTCATATAGTAGATCCCGATTTATTTAGGATTAAGACAAAATTATTTTGTTATCGTCGTCCCGTTAAGAGAGGGTGTTTGGATTGGCTTTTAAGCTGGTCAAATTAGCTTTTAAGCTCTTTTTAGCTTTTTCCAGTATTTGGTAAAATAAAAAAGTGCTTAAAACAAGCCAAAAACAAGAAGCTGGGCAATTCCAACTTATTGCCTTTTGGCTTAAAAGCTATTTCTGCTGAAAAACTACTTTTTTCAAGCCAATCCAAACGGGCTCTAAGAAGTATATGTACTATTTTTTTCTACTTTATCCTCTCTTCATATTTTCATTCTCCCTAACAACTTGTTTGGATGGTTGTTACCTATATATTTTATAAAATTATTACTTTAAATATCTTGTTTATATTAATTTGTTATTTTAATTTTATTATACTATCATATTATTAATTTTTTATTATGTAATAGTAAAATAAATTTATTTTATATAACGATCAAGTTAGTATGATTGCATCATTAACTTATTTTGTTTTTAATTTATGCTTTATCTTTATAGTATACATTAAGTAAAAGAAAAAGGGAAAAAGAAAAAGGAGGAGGCTGAAAAATGCTAAAACCCTCGTCTTCCCTAAAACTAAAACCCCTTCCATCTTGCAGACATTAACACAATCAGTTCATCTTCACTGTGAAAAATCACCCAAATATTCCAATGGCGGCTTTCGAACTGCTCCATCAAGCTCGCCGCCACTGCTCCTACAAAACTCAATCTCACTTTTCTCCTCTTCTTCGCTCTCATTTCCATCGATTTCTCTCCTCTTCATCATCTCAATCACAATCCGAATCCCCAGAAAACCCGATTCCAGTCCAACCCGTTTCCTACAAACCCAAGGATCCTCCGGAAACCCCATCTGCAGAAACCACGTCTCAAGCTTCCACCCGACCCGAGTCAAATACCCAAAACCCGGTTAGTGCCGATGGTAAGACGTGGACACGGGAGGATCTCCGGTACTTGAAGGATGCACCAAAAATAACTCCGGTTTCTTACCCGACCCGAGTGGCTCCGTTACCTGAGGATCGGGTTGAAGAGGAGGGGGGAGTGGAAGCTAAGGGTGATGAGGAGCTGGAGAGAGAGAGGAGAAGAATTGAGGCACAAAAAAGGGCGGCAATGAGGAGAGTTTTGAATGTTGAAGAGGAAATGGTTCCGTTTCCCACATTGGTTAACGCCAAGAGTGATGATGAAAAGAAGAAGAAAAAGGCTGTTTATGATCTTAAAGAGGCCATTCGCCTCGTAAAGGTCAGATCTTTTTTGTGGAATTAGTTAGGTGGTTATATGAATTCTTTTTAGCATTTGATAAATTTTTGACTCCTTGTGAAGTTATAAAATATACTCCCTTTGTCCCCATTTATGTGATTGGTGTTTGACTGTACATGGAGTTCAAGAAAGAACTAAAGCACTTGAAACTTGCGGTATAAGACATTCTATTTGTGGCTATAAATCATTTCATTAAGAGTAAAACGAGTAGTTTAAAGTAAATTGTTTCTAAATATAGAAAGTTGTGATTTTGTGGGGCATCCTAGAAGAAGAAAGAGGGTAGGGAGTAACTGGTTAATATGAATTGAAACAAGAAGAAGAAAACAATTATAGGATGCTCGTTAATCGTTTGAACAAAAAGTAGGATTGCAATTTCTTGTGGAGTATTTCACTCTCTCCGGTTAGTAGAAAGATTGTTTTTTCCCTCTTTCAATTCATTATTCAGGGTTTAGTTTCAAGACAATTATTGAACCGAGGGTCTTCCGGAAACAACCTCTCTGCCTTCCAAAGGCAGGGGTAAGGTCTGCGTACACCTTCCCCAGGCCGCGCTTGTGAGACTATACTGGGTATGTTGTTGTTGTAGTTTCAAGACAATTACCAAGGGGAGAAGGAAAAATTAAATTTCAAGAAGAACATCTTTTTTTCATGATGGTGAAAATCCATAAAACTTTGATTTCTCCTAAGGTGTTGGCGGAGTCCTTATTTGCTCAAATCCATAAAACTAATGGAGGTTTTTCTGGCCCTGGGCTGGATTTCTAAAATGGAGAAAAGAATATCTAGAATAGTATAATTTCATCGTCATACTTGCTGTGTCTGGTTACTTCTTTTCAACTGGACAAGGAAATTTCAAGGTAGTCGTGATTTAGGGAGATGCGGAAAAAATAAAAGAAAGAACTGAACCAAAAGCAAATAATTCTTGTAGTTTACTTAGGTTTCATGCGGATAATCTTCCCATAAGCTACAAATGTGTGCATTGAGCTCACAATCAAACTGAAATAACCTTCTTGTGATATTCATGTACATTACTGATTTGGAGTAGATATGATATCCTAGTCAATGTAGATGATTGGGCGCTTGCTATAGTGGATATTGTTTTGATGTAAGAATCTCTATCTTTTGGTCTAGAGGCTGTACATGCGGTTTTCCTCATCATACTGATGAAAAATTAACATCATAAGAAAATGTGCTTGCGTTGTTAAAGTCTTCGGAGCACCTTGTTGGTATGTCCCACAGCTTCACTTGGATATCAGTGATTTACTACTTTACATTATATGATCCTATTGTAACATTTCCACCTTGCTTCACCATGGTGTGTAGGAATCTTTTATTAGTCAACATGGACCACAGGAATGGTCCACTATATTCTCTAGGTTAGTAATGAGAAATACTTGCATAACCTCCACCATAAGAAGCTGCTATCACACACTTAAGCAATGCACATGTTAGGATATTTTGGTAGCTTCTAAGTGATTCTAGAAAACTTAGTGGTCTAGGCATTCTAGATAATCTTTTCCGACAGCGATGGCGTCTGAGTCAGTCTCTGTGCATCTCAACTATTCCACCATGTACCTGCATCCTTTCACCAATACAAGTACTAGGTAACTCTGCTCGTCAAGGTATCTTATCATGATTTTAGCAAATAGAAAGACATCATCTAGTTTTTTTTGTCTATGCTAGATTCAAACCGTTGTCTTCCATTGACTACTAGACCACACTTCAGGGTCGTATTTCTTAATAGCTTTTTGTCTTGTTATTTTAAGATAGTGGTATCTGATTCTGAACCTGCTAATCCACCGGTTATCTATTACTTTGCATTGCTATCGTGTAACTCTATCCACGAAGGCTTAGGCAAGTGAAAAGATTCACGTGGTGTCATCTCTTGGTTCCCAAGGTTGTAACTTCGTCTCTTCAACCGCTAGGTCCCCTCCTTGAGGACAAGTGTTTGTAGATAATATCTCGTTGAAGGATAGAGACTAGTTCAAATTTTCCATCAAAGAGGTGTAGTCATATGCATGACTCAAAAATCCAACTGTCATTTTTCCTCAGATTCTCATTATATTTTTTATTCATATGTTCATGTTGAAAATAGTGACTATGGATCAAAGTCCATATTATGTAATTGAAGTGACTCTTAATCATAGCTTGCCCTGAGGTGGTTTGCTTGTCTGCTTTTGCTTGGTGCTTTGTCTTTCTGTCTATAGTATGTAATCAAGTGACTCTTAGCTGTAGCTTACCATGAGTTGGTTTGCTTGTCTGCTTTTCCTTGGTGCTTTGTCTCTCTCTAGTTGTGGTTTCTTAGTGGTTACAGACTGAGCCATGATTCATTTTGTTTCTAGTGATTATGCAGGCTAATGCCAAGAAGAAGTTTGATGAAACTTTGGAAGCTCATGTTGTTTTGACCTCTGATATGCGCCGAAGTGATTTGGTGTGTGCTTTCATCCTCGCATTAAGTTTACTATCGAAGCTTGTCGTAAAAATTGATACTTGAACAGAGAGATAGACTTCTTGTTACCACTTCTATTGTTATTGGTTTATATGTCTTAATTTATTCATCACATGGCGAATGGGTATTGTATATTTTAGTTTACTTGGGGGTTTCATAAGCAGAATTCTTTAACAGAACTCCCAGGACCAGTGGAGTGCTACTGTTTTTGCGGCTGAATGAAAAACTTTTTGGACTAAGAAGAAGCTCATAAATCGTGAGAGTAAAGAGGGCCTTAAACCTTTCAACCTAAATTTCAATTCCTGAACATTTGGGGACATCTCTCCAGAATTTGCTTTGCATGCACTCATCATGGATTTGGCAATTGACCAAATATTCCTTAATATTATAAAGCGAGCTCCATCATTCTCTATCCTTAATTCCTTATCACGGTTGGTCAGGAATTTGCTGACTTACATCCTTTTGTTGTTGGTAAGTGTATGGAGCTGATTTTGTTGATAGAATCATGCTCCTACTGCCACCTAATTAAGAGTGAATTTTCCTTGCCTTAGCTGAAATATTGTCAGTGCAAGCCTGTAAAAATATAAGTTCTCTTGCACGGGTGGCATAAGCAGAGTGCAATTTCTGGCCGCTCCACATTTCCAATATTCTTTCCGCTTTGGTTTGACCTTAGTTGTCTGCTAGTTTAGCTAATTTGATCTGAGTGTTAAGCAATCCCATTAGTTTGCTAGTGTGATCTCATAGTTCTTTCTTTTGATCTGCAGAAGCTTGAAGGTACAGTAGCTGTTCCTCATGGGTTTGGCAAGGTATAATGCATTCTTCACAAAGTTTCAAGGTTAGATGATCATATGCTGTTAAGATTTGCTTTCTGGCTAAATATTTTCCTCCTCAGGTTTATCGTATTGCTGTTTTTGCTGAAGGAGCTGCTGCTGATGAAGCCCGAGAAGCAGGAGCTGAGGTTGTTGGTGGTTTGGAGCTCATAGAGAATATCAAGAGTGGTATTCACTAAATTCACCTTTTTAAGAATTGCAACTGTTTAGAACTTTAGCGGTACGTCCTATGTCCACTCGCATGCTGAGGTAAATGGTACAAGTTATGAGGTCAGGTCAAGTTACTCCTTCCACTTCATAAACTCTCTTGAGGTTTATGTTCATGACCTCTCCGGAGGTTTACGTTCATAACCCTCTCCAATATATGGAGTAAAGTGAAACTGATAAGTATTCATCCAATCTTCACTTTTAACTTAATTCTTTGAATTACAAAAAGTTGAGTTTCTTTCTTGGGCGTGGTCAACTTGAGCCCGAGAAAGGTTCACAGAAGAAATAGTGGAGTCACGGGCATGGGCGAAGCTACATTAGAGTAAGGGTGGTCGTCGGAAAATAACACTGATATATAGGTAAAATATTAGGTTTTAGAGGTATATAACATATATTGAACACCCTTTGTCATGAACTTTTTTTACTTCTTCTAAGTTTGAACACCCTAAGAAACACTCCTGGCTTCGCCACTGGTCACGGGGGCTGTAGGACTAGCAGGAGCTGGGATGGAAAGGGTAGAAAACTGTGAAAATAAATTTGGTCAACAGAAATTAGACTTTATCTAGAAGTATGGTAAGACAAACTCTTTTTGTAAGAGGGTTAAATGTTACATATTCTGTTTTGGGTTTAAAACTTGATTGTTCAACTGTATTCTGTAAGTTGGATAGCATTATAAGTATATTTAGCAATTCAGGTATGTCACAGATTGAATCTGAAGGGATTGTGTTTGGGTATAGACACATGGCAAGCTTGGTGTGTAAATATCCAGGATTCAAGGTCGGGAAAGCAATGCGATAAAATTTTGATTGATGTACTGTGCAGAAGCACGACTTATAGCATTAGTGCTTCGTCTGCAATATGAAGGCATAAACACTGAAACAGTTGAATTGTTTCTTGTCATGGTTATCTAAGAGGCCACAATGGAAAACTGTGCAAGTTGGGGGGGGGGAGGGGTATGTATTAAGTGCGAAATAACAACCGAGATTTACAATATATATAACACACACACTTTTGGCACGTGTCACTCTGTGAATGGTGCGTGTCATATACCCAAGATAAAGTAGTCGTAGGCCGTCTAGTGGGGGTATTGGCTACGGATGTTTATGTATAAGGTTGCCCATGTATTTTGGGCGTGCAGAGGAAACTCTGTCCAAGTGGGGGGGGGGGGGGGGGGGNTACAAGGAGATCACAGATGAAATTTTATGCTAAGTTGCTCGGGTGCGGGTGTCCGATATTGGTGCGGATCCATAGGTCGAATCCTTCATGATCTAAATTTTAAGATTCGGAGGTACATATTCGGGTACATATACGGGTGCAGGAATTCAGCTAAAAATAAGTCAAATGTCTAAAATAGAGTTATAAAAATATGTCCAAATTATGAGACAATTAACTTACAAGGGGTCTCTGAGAAGGAGAAAATATTGATCAACATAGAAAATTCTATAGACAAGAAACTCCATTTTCTTCAATTTTACCTTAGCTTTTGTTTTTTATTTCTGAAATCATTGTATCTGTCCGAATTTCTCTGTCGATTTTGGTCAAAGTACCCAAAATTTGTTGGCCACATCCAATACGGATCCCACACCCACGCCGTGTCGACACGAGTGCAGCACTGAAAGTGAAGAGTACGAGCAACTTAAGTTTTATGGGAGGAGGCGGAGAATTTCTTACAAAGGATATATAATTACTTACAATGTATAAAGGGTGCCTAGTTGATCTGAATGGATTGGATTCAAGGCTCATGTGGATGCCGATTTTATTACCTATCAAAAGAAGGTTCATGTGGATGCTGATATGGAAGTCTAAGGTACATAAGGAATGACCTGCTCATGTTATGTAGCATGGGGTGTCCTGTCGGCAGATAATTTAAGGAGAAAATGAATTGCAGTAGGTTGGGTCTTGTAAGTTGAGAAGCACACATGTGAACCAACCAAAATTAGAAACAAATGACATTGTAGTTTTGCATCGGAAGTTTGGAACTATGATTTGTCGTATACTTCCTATTTAATATAGGAGCTTCTCCTAGAATGGTGGCAGAAATGCTGGTGAGTTGGTGAGCGAGCTGACATGGTAAAAGAACTCAGCCACACTTTTCTGGACCCCTTTTTTTACAAGCTAGAATTCAACTCCCAGCTGGACACACTACCCTTAATTAATAAATATTTTTATAGGAGAACAAATTGAAGTTAGAGATGGATGCCAGGATGAGAGGAATATGAAAGAAAGTCCGCCTTAGTATGCTTTGATGATTTGTAGAGAAAGGTATGGTAAGTATCTGAAGAATTGAAAATCCATTGTCAAGTCAAATGCTCTTTGTTTCATATATATTTTTGGTTTGAAAGAATATCCCTCTTTGTAGATTAGAAGTTAGATTTACTTGTCCAAAAAAGAAGAGTTAGTAGGTTAGGTTTTTGTGAGGTTGAATGAACTGTCAAGCACGTTATGTACTATTCGTAAAGTTAACACTGTCTTGGCATGGCAGCATTAGAAGAATTTTGACCTTTTTTTCCCTTCCAAAATCAGGGTCCTAAATGTGGGGCTGGTTTTGGGTAAATGCTGATTAAATCTGGTTTTAGGGGACTTCATTCCTAAACAAAAAAATCTGCAATTTCACCCACGCATTTGGGAATATGATGATGAAACCATTCTTTTCTTTTGGGCATCTATGTATTCTAACCCGTGAGGAGGATATGTTATTTCAGTTGTATTCCTTCAGGTTGATTTTCCACTGCTATTTATTTCATTGCCCTTTAACATTCAATGTGATTATACATGCAGGAAATGTGAAGATTGATTATGACAAATGTTTTTCCACTCATGCAATGATGCCGAACTTGAGACAGGTTTTTTAAATTGACTGTCCATACTTGTCATTGATAATTCTCTTCCTTGATTACATTGTATTCAGGGGTCATTTAGTTTGCTTAGCATAAAGGTGGATTAGAAAGATTATAAACTTGAACTTATCAAAAGAGAAATATTATAAACTTGAAGAGATTACCGGGGAATAAGTGCTATACTCCTGGCATTTGGCTCATAAAGTTATGAGGCATTTTTACCCTTCAATTTTTTTTTCTTGTTGAGAACTTCATTTCTACCCTTCAATTCTACAAAGAATATCAAAGCATTTACTCTATTAAAGTCCATTCAAAAATAGCAGGAGTGAAACATGTGAATTTTGATACTTTCAGAACAAAAAGAGATGATTTTAATTTATCAAAAAGAAAATAAAGAAAGATGGTTTCATTTTCTATTTTAGGAACATAGTAGTCATTTTCATGGAAACAGTAATGTATTAAAAGAGAAAGAAAGCTAAGGGANGTCATTTTAAAAGAGAATGAAAGCTAAGGGATTAGAGCAGCAATTTTGGCACCAGATATGAAGGAGGAGAAGAGAAGAAGTAGGCGAAGGAACTGTGACAGCCAGATGGAGGGAGGTAGCAGAAGGGAAAAGCGGAGGAAAAAAGGGCAATGATGTCTACTGCACATAGCAAGCAGATTTGCTAATTTGGAGCAAGGGGTGTATACTGATACTGGTGAGAAGATGAGAGCTATTTGGGAGGCAGTAGTTCATCAGTTTCAACTCATTTGTCCACCATTTCATTATCCTACTCTATAGTTTAAAAGAAAAACAAGTGAATTCTTTCTTAAAAGAAGATGCTACAATTTTCTTAACTAATAACGACCGAGGAGCTGAGAATATAATTTTTGGCTAAAATTTAAACTTGTATGTATATTGACTAATTTGTCGATAACAAGAAAAGTTTAAATTTAAAGAATATATTTTTCTCATGCTCAAATTGTATTGTCAAGCACGATCCTTCGAGAACGAAAAATAAGCAAGTAGTGAGGCTTTAATCTACAGAGTAGAAATTTAAGGTTTCAACACTTCATTGTTTAAGTTTATTAAGTAAGAATAGTAAAGTGTTGGGGGATCTTAGTAGCTTAATTTGTTGACTATCAGAACTTAACAAGCCTTGTTAGTAAAGGTTCAATTCTCCATCATGTAAACCCCTTTTTATCATTGGAATGGATTGGCCAAGGTCACCATTTTAGCATTGTATTGTCAAACAATTGCAAATAAAGAATTTTACCTTATATTCACAACATTTATCTTTTGTTCTACTAAGTTGTGATTTTCACTCTGTAATTGTTGTGTCTAACCATTGCAGTTCCTGTGAAGCTTAATATATTAATATTAAGCCAGAACTGTTATGCAACATTGGAATATTTATTAATTAAGGGTAGTGTGTCCAGCTGGGAGTTGAATTACAGCTTGTAAAAAAAGGGGTCCAGAAAAGTGTGGCTGAGTTCTTTTACCATGTCAGCTCGCTCACCAACTCACCAGCAGCATTTCTGCCACCATTCTAGGAGAAGCTCCTATATTAAATAGGAAGTATATGACAAATCATAGTTTCAAACTTCTGATGCAAAACTACAATGTCATTTGTTTCTAATTTTGGTTGGTTCACATGTGTGCTTCTCAACTTACAAGACCCAACCTACTGCAATCCATTTTCTCCTTAAATTATCTGCAGACAGGACACCCCATGCTACATAACATGAGCGAGCAGGTCGCTTCCTTATGTACCTTGGACTTCCATATCAGCATCCGCATGAACCTTCTTTTGATAGGTAATAAAATCGACATCCACATGCGCCTTGAATCCAATCCATTCAGATCAACTAGGCACCCTTTATACATTGTAAGTAATTATATATCCTTTGTAAGAAATTCTCCACCTCCTCCCATAAAACATAAGTTGCTCCTACTCTTCACTTTCGACGTGGGTGTGGGATTCATATTGGATGTGGTCAACAAATTTGGGTACTTTGGCCAAAATCGACAGAGAAATTCGGACAGATGCAATGATTTCAGAAATAAAAAACAAAAGCTAAGGTAAAATTGAAGAATATGGAGTTTCTTGTCTATAGAATTTTCTATGTCGATCAATATTTTCTCCTTCTTAGGGACCTTGTAAGTTAATTGTCTCATAGTTTGGACATATTTTTATAACTCTATTTTAGACATTTGACTTATTTTTAGTGGAACTCCTGCACCCGTATATGTACCCGAATCCGTACCTCCGAATCTAAAAATTTAGATCATGAAGGATTCGACCTATGGATCCGCACCAATATCGGACACCCGCACCCGA